>CATIXQ010000040.1:4166966-4178404 GCA_949711755.1 Leptidea juvernica | reverse complement strand
CGCGCGCCGCTCGCAGCGTCCGCGCCGCATCGCACGCACCCCCGCGCCCTCTGCAACCACCGACATGTTATCATTAAACTGGAGCTTCATGAACCGAATACTAATACCGATACGATATTTGGACAGAGAGATCAAAACATGGTTTCAGAACTATTCGGCAGATAATTTGGTATGTTTTTAAAGTGATCACCCTCACTTCTAGGTGCATGTTTCATCATGACTTACTGAAACGTGGCTAGTGGATGGTATAATGAACTCTGAACTATTTGATGAACGTTACATCGTATGGCGGCGCGACCGTGATTTTAATTTGACTAATCAATCAAAGGGGGGTGGGGTGCTTATAGCTATACGTAAGGACATAGCTACTATTGCTCAACCGCAGTTTAATTCTTCAGCTGAAGACCTTTGGATTACGATCTCGTTAAAACAAGGTAAGACTGTAGTTAAAGTCCATTTGTGTGTTATATATTTATGCAAATAGAATTTAGGTTACTCATTCTCTGATCAATTACGGAACTTTTTTACCCAACTCGATGATGTCGTATTACAATATCCTTTGGACAAGTTTTTATTAATAGGCGACTTTAACATGAGCTCAATATTGTGGTCTTCTGACGGCCTACCATTCATGCTACCATCCAACTGTAATAGCGGTTCTGATGAACAGTTTTTATTAGAAGAAATGAGCTTTCATGATCTTTGCCAATATAATGGAATTCGTAACAATTTTCACAGGATTCTTGACTTAGTTTTATCGAATGATAATGTCAAAGTTTTAGCTTGTGATGATCCACTGGTACCTATAGACCCACATCATAAAACATTGTTAATAATGGTTAGTTATATCTATATTGTTCCCCTAAAGCTGCAATCGTAATCAAAATTTTTATATAATAAAGGAAATTATGCAATTATAAATAATAATATTCAAGAAATAAACTGGCAATATGAATTTAACTCGCGTAGCTTATCGGAAGCTGTTAACTTTTTCTATTCAACACTGAACCATTTAAAAAAGAATTACATACCTTACAAAACTATCACAAGTGGAACATTTCCGAAATGGTATTCATCATCGTTAAAGAAAGTACTAAAAGAGAAATATAAAGCTTTACGTAAATATAATACTTATAACAATGCGTCAGATGCGCTTTGCTAAACTACGTTAAGAGATAGGGCTAAATTACTAGAAAGAAAATGCTATTACGAGTATATAGAAAGAGTTGAAAAATCACTAGTTAAAAATCCTAAGACGTTCTGGTCTTTTATAAAATCACGTTAAAATTCGAATAGTATACCTAACAATATTAACTATCTTGATAATATATATATATAACACCGGAGATGACATATGTGAGGCTTTTTCTAATTATTTTTATTCGACATTTCTTTCTACTAGTCCTCCCAGCGGATCTTTACAAGCTAACACTTTTCAGTCCGCCTCCTCAGATTTATCTCATATATCCGAGATTAACATTGATGTTAGTGCTATTAAAAATCTTTTAAAGAAGTTAGATCCTACCAAAGCAGCTGGTCCTGACCGTATTAGCCCCATATATTTAATTAATTGTGCCGAAACTCTAGCCATACCTATTGCACTATTATTCAAAAAATCACTTAGTAGTGCTATAATGCCGCCAATCGGGAAATCAGCATTTATCACGCCAGTGCATAAATAAGGATCTAGGATGGAGGTCAATAATTATCGACCTATCTCGAAATTATGCATTATTGCGAAAATATTTGAAAGTGTGATATAAAATCAAGTATATACCGCTCTTAGGAACTCATTTCGTTACACCCAGCATGGCTTTCTGCGTGGTCGATCTACTGTGTCCAATTTACTGCTACTAAATGAATTCATCTCGGAATCTATGGACTCGGGGGGCCAAGTAGACGTAATTTATACGGACTACACGAAAGCTTTTGATAAAATTGACCATACGATCCTATTAACAAAGTTGTACAACATAGGAATAAGGGGAGATTTGCACCGATGGTTATCGTCGTACATTGAGCGAAGGGCACAGGCTGTAGTTATTAGTAATTACACATCCAGTTGGATTCTGGTTCCTAGAGGGGTTCCCCAAGGATCTCTTCTTGGTCCGTTGCTTTTTGCAATTTTTGTCAACGATATAGCGTCCTGTTTCCTTTACTCTCGCTTGCTTTGCTTCGCTGATGACATGAAGATTTTTACATGCATTAGAAGTGCCAAGGATGCATTAAAACTTCAATCTGACTTAGCACGCCTAGACAGTAACTGTCTTATGAATAAACTTGACCTAAATCCAGACAAATGTTTTGTTGTTTCTTTTTCTAGGAAACCAAAACAAATATCTGTTGACTACTACCTGAAGAATCAGTGTTTAAATAAATGTTTAACTATTAGGGATCTAGGTGTAATACATGATTATAAGCTATCATTTAATGATCACATAGATTTCACGTCTTAAGAAGCTCTGCTGAGTTTAAGCATACCAAAACTTATAAGTTGCTTTACTGTTCTTTTTTCCGCAGTATATTGGAATACGCATCACAAGTCTGGAATCCGCGATATAATATCAATATTGATAAAATTGAAAAAATCCAGATGAAATTCATAAAATACTTATGTTTCCGTTTGCGCATTCCCTATAGTTCTGAAGAGTACCGCAACTTATGCAAGCGCATGCACATACTTCCACTCTCTGCTAGACGGGATATCGCGGACATTACATATTTATTGCAAATAGCTTCCAATAGGGTGGACTGTCCTGAACTATTAGAAAAACTTAAAACTAAATGTACCCAAACCTATTAGGTTTAATCCTCTAATAAATAAATCGCAAGTGAGAACAAACTATAGGCAAAATGCATATTTCAAGTGTGGCAACGGCGAGACGGCTGCTGAACAGGGATTTTTTTGATTAGGTAGTATTGGATAATGTTATACAAGTTAGTTGATAATTTATAGTAATATTATAGGAGTTGTAATTGATATGCATATTATGTTCACATATATTGTGCTAATTGTATTATAGTGTATCTAGTTTATATAAAATATTGGCTGTAGGTATGTTGGATTATAGGCTGGTGTATCGCACACATATGTAACTATCCAATTATATACACGTAGGAAAATTCTGTAAATGGCTATGACTATTAAGATTGTTTTGTAATGTTAAGAAAGCTGTTGAATCTCCTAATATATAATAAATAAATAAATAAAATGTGATCATGCTATTAAAACACAAATAAAATTTGAAATACAAAATTTTATGAACGATGCGGGACTCGAGCCCACGATTCTCGAATTTCGTGCGAGAGCTCTGCCAACTGAACTGTATAACAACTCTCGATTCAATTTCCTAATATGCAAATATTGGGGTTGAGCACCTACTCATATTATATCATGATGATAACCTTATCAACACTAAAGTGGATCCTGTAGATGAAGCCACAACCTGAGAGTTGCACAAAGCCCACAAGATTTTATGACGATACGTCACTCGAAAGGTTAGCTCAGTAAGCAGAGCACTCGCACCGAATGCGAGAGGTCGTGGGTTCGAGTTCCGCATCGTTCATAAGATTTTGTTTCTCAAATTTTATTTGTGTATTTGACAGATCTTATAAAAAAAGTATGCCACCCTTTAACGATATTCTAATTCGGATACGCAACGGGTCAAATTTATTTTAATTTCCAGCGCTGGGGATATTTGGATTAACAGACCAAAAATTGATTTCGGAACTACACGGCAGAACTTATAAAATAAGTAAGCAACCCTTTAAAATATCTGGCAATACATATTCGTTTTTCCAAGAATAATTAGGTATGGCTTAAATTCACCTATCCAATATAAAAATTGGTTAGCAGTACCTAACTTCAATAGTAAGTAGTAAGAGGGGTTTAAGCATGAGATTGCCATTGTGGCTTCTTAGGGTTAAAATAAACCACCTCGTTGCGAGATTTCAAACGGTTATCTGCTTTCCGGATCACCCAACGTCCCATCTGAGCTATTATAGGCTTGTATCTAGTGGCGAAATTTACCTTTGTATTCTAATGTTAATGTAGCTGTACCTCATTAAAATCGATTTATCGTCCCCGAAATACTAAATTTTATGAGAATCTATTTAGAAATATATATACAAGTAATGCTTGTTTATAGATATAAGATATATTATTTATGTACATAGATAAGAAATGTAAAATGGTAGTCATAGTAAAAATAATGATTACTCGTCGATAAGCCTCTTATAGTTTAATAAATAACCAAACTCTCAGTGTGTTCTTGTATCGTTTACAATTCAATAAATTTTCCTCCTAAATCTCACAAAGGTCAGCTCGGAGAGATCACGACCATTATGTACCCACTCATTAAGCGAAATTTAATTATAATTAATTGAGATAGTATCTAATGTTTTGTCGGAGTTTCATAAATATTCATACATTACTTAATTGGCTTGAGGGTTGCAATGAATAATAATGTTACAAGCATAAAATACAATGGAGGTGAATACTCTGTGGCAAATGGGGTTTTATTTGGCTGTAGGATATCACTTCCACATCATAGATACACAGATCCATTCATCCAAACTTTTTATGCTCTTTTAAAGATATTTGGAAAGGATTCATACTGATGTTTACTATAGATGTAAGCGTTTAAAGTATGTAAAAATGTAGCATTTAAATAAACATCTAATGTTAGCAGTGGGAGGCTCCCTTGCACAAGATGCCGGTTACGTTATGGGTACCACAACGGCGCCTATTTCTGCCGTAAAGCAGTAATGTGTAAACATTACTGTGTTTCGTGCTACGTAGCTAGTGAAATTCTGGGAAAATGAGACTTATCATCATAATATGTCTAAAGGTGACGAGCGCACTGCATTGTAATGGGCAGAGCTTATCAATTACCCTCTGCTCAACGTCCTGCTCGTCTATTCCCTTATTTTCATAAAAAAAACATTGAAATCCATTCATCCAAAGTTTTTATGCTCTTTTAAAGATCTTTCCAAAGAATTAAAATTGAAGTTTACTATTTTAGATGTAAGCGTTCAAAGTTTGTAAGAATGTAGCATTTAAAAAAGCATCTAATGTAATAATTCGTAATTTTAATTGTAATGACTCTTGTAACTCCTTTTTTTATGACAATAAAGGACAAGACGAGCAGGACGTTCAGCTGATGGTAATTGATACACCCTGCCCATTACAATGCAGTGCCGCTCAGCATTCAAAAGACGGAGAGGCTGCTACGGCACTAGAATTTCGCTCGTCACCTTGAGACGTTGTATGTTATAAGATGTTGTCTCATTTGCCCAATAATTTCATTAGCTACGGCGCCCTTCAGACCGAAACACAGTAATGCTTATACATTACGGCTTCACGGTAGAAATAGGCGCCGCTGTGGTACCCATAATCTAGCCGGCATCCTGTGCAAAAGAACCTCTCACTGGTAAATCACAAGAGCGGTGCCGACATTTTCAAGCGTGGAATCATCGGTACATTCCATATGTACCTGTGTTCGAAAACTAATTGGAACGTGACGGGCGAGGATCGAACTGAAGGCTGCGTGGTGAGAGTCAACGGTTCAAACTATTGCGCCACCAACGCCCAAAAAAAAACATTCTTACATAAGTCAGCATGTCATTAATTAAAAAATATTAATTTAATTAAAAAAGAAAGACGCCCGCTGAGTTTCTTGGGCCCGTTCTTCTTAGATCTGAGGCATACTTTTTCGAACAGGTAGGTAGTTTTCGACGTTGAATACGTGATGTAAAATACAACCTAAAATAAATATATTTGTATTTGAATTGAAATTCATTCATAGCCCGGAACCCATTTCTCAAATTAACGACGAAACTTTTATCCTTTCAGACCGATCACGAGGCCGGAACAAAATATGACGATTCAAATTTTGACTGACAGCTTTTTAACTGGCGCGCTATTTACAGTCTCGAACACTGAACAGTTCCTATTTATATGTTGCGGGTAATGGCCGCTACAGCTCCGACGATCGGTGCGCCTATTTATTTGGCTTATTTTCTTGACGTCACTGCATGATGTAAGTTCTTCGTGCGTTTAAATAAAAACAAACATGTCGCATACGTTACATTCTTTCGGCGCAGATAGCTTCATGAAATTTTACGGCCTTACAAATAAACTTTGTATAAAGTAATAACTGACGATATACTAAGAAAATGCTAAATGTTTACGCTATCGTTGACAACACTGTCAATACAATGATAATTCTGAAGTTTTCCTAATGACAAGCTGCCTTGCAAATAAATGCGGGAAACGTTACACGTCCGAACAAACCATTCGTAAGCAAAATGGCTATTTGTAAACATTTTACATATTCTTGGTTTATGCTTAGTTATAACTTTATGCCAATTTTATTTGTATTGCCGTTATACTGTATAGTGTATCGGTATTAATTTTGTATAATACAATCGTTTTGCGGTGGGTCGAGGCTTAAGTTTGACGGTATAAGGGCACTTACATACGAGGCGGTTTTTAAATGGGATTTGTTTGTATCTAGTTCTAGGTAAAATCAAGAAACAAAAATGATACAATTATTTATGGATAATGCGTCATTCAATTTAAATTAGTACATATGATCCCAGCATTGAAGGACTCCTTCAAGCACAAGGAGAGTATTTGTATATTATTAACAAGAATCATGATTGTATTTTTTTTTAAATTTTAGATATTTAAATAGATATTTGCTTGCAAATATAATATATAAGTTACATTTAACGTAAAGTACTCGTGTAACTTAGTAATTACAATTTTGCGGTGATTGACATTTGACAACTATCAACCGACAAAGATGTAGGTACTTGCATTGTAATCAAAAATTGGGTATTCTCAAAAAAAATGTCTCTCAACTACAGCGAACCACAACTAGGGTTGCCATTTTTTAAATGAATAAATAGAGTATATCTGATTTTAAGGGAGGTAAATAAAGAGTACGGACTTCCAGAAAGAGTATGAGTTATTTTATATTTTAAATAAAGTTATTTTTTTGTACTTTTAACAGCACATAACAATTCTTCATGGTTTTTAAAAGAACCGTGTAAAAAAGAGTTCTAATTCAAATATTTTTATTCATAATAGGATGTGTCATCATTTATTGCAAGTCAAAAACTACCACCCATTCCAAAACGAATGCCTCAGAACTGAGAAGAATGGGCACAACAAACTCAGCGGGCTTTTTGATCAAAAAATATGTTTACAAAGTAATATTGTACAATTAAACTTATAATTTAATAGATCTATATCAGATATTATCTATCTATAGAATAATAAATAAGAAAGTCATTTATGTTATAGTAACCTTTACCACACAAACGTTTTAACAATTCTTTTGAATAACGTACTACTTTTATATTGAACATTTTCTAGGATCTTGTTGTAAAAGCATATACATCGCCCCACTGACGATAGCGAAGTATTTAGCATAGTCTATTAGTGTTATAGATTAAAGAGTACGCCTACATGCTATTATAGAGAACAATACTCTATTTTCGAGTACGGGTGGCAACCCTAACCAATACAACCAACGCTCTTGTGATTCCTTTGGTATTACAAGAGCGTATGAGCCGCGGTGAACACATACTACCATCAGGTGACCCGTTCGCCCTTGTCTTCGTTAAAATAGCCATGATGAGTTTTAATTAAAAAAAAAAGGAATATTTTATACCTGTGCGTTGTTTTGATAATCTGATGTACGTAACTGAAATAGCTATTATAATTTACTTAATTTTTTAATTATAAATTACATTAACAATTCCACAACTTTGAAATTACGTTTGAAGTTATTACTACGTTTTTTAAACCATGCTTACAAACTCATTACTAAAAAAAATATGTACTACATACAATGACGTTTTATACATAAAGACAATGCACCTCATATAAAATCAAAGCCAAAATATGGCACATGCCACAAATGACACCATAATAACCTTCGACTGCTATGTCTATACATTTCTGATTGTGTCCTTTCATCTGTCCCATTCTGACCAGCGGGTCTTGTCTGGGGACTTGTCAATAATATTGTACCATATTTAATGAAAATATATTCGTTTTATTAAATAACATAACCTTACCGATGATAAGTCACACCATCTTTTTTTTGAGTCGTTAATGTATTATTTAAGCACTTGTTATAGCACACTTAGGCTTGTTGATAGACGAGACAGTTGTCACACGACTAAGGAGAAAAGTGTGCTTACATTGTCTTTAAGCACACTTTTGCCGTTCCGTTATCAGACTTTGAATGATATGTCCATATGTATAGAACGTCATTGACTATATAAGTACTTACTCTTAATTTATATAGTTATAAATATAGCTTACAGATTTGACAACAGAAAGGAGATAATACAGTTGCGCCCAAGACTTCAACCGTACAGATAAAATTTACTTTCCCGTGGGAATTTCCAAAAATGAAACTATATACTATGACAATAATAATAAAAGTTTATTTCAAAGTAACTACAAACTCAAAATTATGTAAGTTAGACTTAAAAACTACGTTAGTACTCAAACATAATCTTAGCTTATTACTATTATTTGAGTCACTATTTCTCCATACCATTAGAGATAGAGCAACAGCGACTCATATATTTGCAGTCTAACCTGCTACCAATCATCTTCAGGACAAGAAAAGGAAAATTAGAAAGAGAAGAAGAAGTAGTGAAAAGTGATCTAGGAGAAGAAGAAAAAGAAGATAGACGAGAACTATCTATGATCTGCTGAAGGCACCGCCTTCGGCAAAAGGAACAGCGGCAGACCGGCGAAGTGCGGAAAAGTGAATGCAATAAAGGCTCGTTCCTTTAAGCTTGTATTTATTGTCTAATCCCTGACCCACTCTCATATCAATATCATTGATAAGAAAACGATACAACGGATCCGACAAAATCTTAAAAGGGTTGCCAGTTGTGCTTCTAAATAGAGTATCGCAGCATATAGCGAAGAAAACGCTTATCTGTTACGTCCATACAAATACCAGTCTAAAAATACAAATTCTCTCTTTTATAGATGGATTTAAAACACAGAAGCAACATATCGATTCACAGATCAATGATGGAAATATAAATTGACGTTAGACAAATTATACTAAACTACTAAACAGATATACATTATTCTATATTTAAAATAAAACGGAAGTGAGTTGCGGATGAGTTCGGCGCGCGCCCGTTTTACAAGTCACAACAAGATTACAAAGTGAACAGTGCCGTAATTAGCGTGGGACACTCCGCCATTCCCACGACATCCGACGGAGGCGGCCACCACTTCGTATCGCTAAAGCTATTAATACACGGTAGGATTTGGTCCGAACGAACCATCGGATTCAGTCTGGTACCGAACCATATTCTGACAACAATAATAATTTGCCACGCTGCGGATGCCAGACCGCGTCAGGTGATCCACACACACACACATACTCACGCCTTGTTCACGTCGGGGTAGGCAGAGACAACAGAACACCACTTGCTTCTATCCTTACAAACCTCACGCGCTTCCTCTACATTCATTACTGTTTTCATACATGCTCGCCGGTTGCGGGTGCTTCCCACCTTCCCTATTCACAAAACGTCCCCAATTCGGTAGACGAATGTTCTACGAGGTCTCCCGCAACCGACTTGCCCACACACACTTGCCTTATATATTTTATAAATTATTCTTTCTTCACTCATTCGCTCCGTACCAAACGTACCAAATCCGACCATGTGTTCAGGTTATTTACCAATTTGCAAGACTCACATAGGTATCTAACTAGCATGTTATACTAATAACTGTTAGGACACACAGCGTAGTAGCTTTACTGATGCTTTACAAGGGTGATGCACGCACCGTACGCGTACTTTCCAACTGCTGGGTAAGTGTAAGTGACGGTTTCTCTCAATCTTCTACTGCATAAGTCATGGGGTGCTCTGAGGAGTTTTTTACGTTAATACCAGCAGCCGAATTTTACTACCTCATATTTACTTCAAAATGTAAAATTTCAGTCACATCGTTTTGAAGACTATATATGGTATTTCACAACCGCGTGATTCGAAAAAAAACACCTATTGCCGCGCACGACCACATAGTGGAATCAACTGCGGGCTGCAATATTCCTGTATCGATAACAAATAGCGATGTTCAACCTTACAGCAAACTCCCAGCGTAAAAGCCGGCAAATCTTTACCTCTGGTCATCAATCACGTGATCTTCCGAGGTCATGGGCCTGGCAAACTGTTCCAGCTTCCTTCACTCCATTCAACCTCTTTTAATCTTAGTACTAAGTACATCCCTGTTCTGATCGTGGGATCGTGGAAGGTCATCCACATTACGGTTGGGTGTGACACACCAAAACACCTAAAAATTACTTCAAACTTATTAAAGAAACACTGCTTTATAAAATATCTTCGTGGAAAATAACAAAGCTATTAAAAATATAGAATCAGGAACTTGTACAACCAAGAATGTACATAGAAAATCCACGGATCGCTATGAGGCTGCGTATCCAAATTGTAAATATAAGTGAGTATTCGCGACAGTTCATAGATTACAATTGGCGCCATACACGGCGATACGACATTATCTACATATACAGGTGTTATATATTTTTATCTTCTGTTACTTTGTAACCGCTGAATGTAGAGGAACTTCAAAACATGACTCACATGCACTTTTATGTATCAAATAATACAATCAAAGGCAAAAAAATTGGCTCAAACACATGAACCAGTAACTTAACCGAGCCAACAGCCTTCAGGAATCGAACAGCTAGGTTACCTCTTCCGTACAGAATCGCCATAGTTTTAATTCAGAATAAGAAGCATTTTTAGTTAATTACAAAACTAATACAATTTTCTTCACAAAAATAACAAAATGTCTATATATTTTTTTATGGCGTCTGTTTTGTTTATAAAATATTTTGCTGTTTTGACGAATGTATTAATAGCTTAAATTATAAGTTTGGAAACAGTACTCAGGTGTGTGAAATGTCATTTTCTTATCGTTATTTTTATTATGAGATGCGTTGTGACACCCTTTCACTGCACAGTAAGTCATTTTTCAATTAAATTTCGCGCACTGATTGTCATGGAACTTAACAGCGTGACACTGAGGCGGCGGGAAACGTAAAAGGCCACATTTTAAGTTTCTTCATTTCACTTGAGCCTACTCCCAGGCTGAGCGTTATTATTCTAAGGTGGGGATGATATCCTAATTTGTGGCGTGTCATGCGAAGGTGGAATTCGGCGGCAGGAATCACCTTTGCGGTAGAAGACACACAATGAAGCGACAACTCTCCGCAACGCCAAGTGTTTCCGGGACGATACGACATGGGTACCTTCAAAAAAGCGCGTACACCTTTCTTAAAGGCCGGCAACTCTCCTGTGATTCCTCTGGTGTTGCAAGAGAATGTGGGCGGCGGTGATCACTTAACACCAGGTAACCCGTA
>CATIXQ010000040.1:4030213-4161059 GCA_949711755.1 Leptidea juvernica | reverse complement strand
CTGATGAGAGGCAACAGCATTAGCCTTTGCACCACCGAAAAAAACGCATGCATTTTTCTTTACTATCAACGCGAGCGTAATTATTAGCAACACAATGTGACAAAGTCGAGCAAGTCACGCCAATTCATGGCCACATTAAATGTTTTCTCTACATTGTTTTGATAAGACTTCAAGGTGTAGGAGCTCTTGTTATCGCAGCTCCGACGCGAACGACGCACGCGTGACGCCTAAGGTGTTTAGGGTTTAAAATTCTGTGGCAATTTTCCACTTTAAGTTTCTCATTGAAACAATATGGAAATATCGAAATATAAGGCAGTACTATATATGTCCTTTTTTTATGATAGAAGCACCTGATGTGATATGGTCACCAGAGGAATTACATGTTTTAGGAAAGATAAATTTAAACTCATCATCATCAGCTGGAAGACGTCCACTGTTGGACAAAGGCCTCCAAAGGATTCCTTGACGATCGGTCCTGCGCTGCCTTCATCAAACGTACTCCGGCGATCTTGACCAGATAGTCGGTCCATCTTGTGGGGGCCTACCAACACTGCGTCTTCCGATTTAAACTCACACTTGGCCGATTATCAACCGCCTTACAAAAATCTTCTCAATTTGTCTATAAGTACAACTACTATTTTTTTTGCATCCATCTCACCCTTGCCTTGCCGTGCCTTAAATCATTATTTTTAAAGAGTGGGATTCAAAATATATTGATACCTTCGCTATTAGCGATTCAAAATTTTTATTTAATCCTAGCTGACCCGACAGACGTTGTTCTGTACATAATAAATATTAAAAAAAAAACTACGTTTAGAAAAACCGACTTCAAAAACTCTAAAGTATACAACAATAGAGATTTAATTTAATACACCTCTTATGCAAATCTTATACCTTTAATATTAAAAAAATACTATTGTTTGTATGTGCTACATATTGACAGGGTTAAAGTCTATAATATATTATATAGAAAAAGTTACAAATATATAAAAATTCAAATTAGTTATTCATTTTAAACTATTCTTTCAATTTGATTTCTGAACGACGAAACACATCAAAGGAAAAACAAAATTGTTGTTTTTATCTAATTCCGAACATTTTCATATTTATTCACCTTTTAAACCTCCTCTGGACTTCCACAAATAATTCAAGACCAGAATTAGCAAAATCGGTCCAGCCGTTCTCGAGTTTTAGCGAGACTAACGAACAGCAATTCTTATTTATATATTATATAGGCTGTAAATCCTTTATATAAATTACTTAAAAGGCGCCTTTAATGCCGACTTGAGTAAACCCTTGCTTGCGTTCCTACTCAGAGCTGCATGGAATGCAACTTAGGTCACGAACGCGAAAATAAACAAATACAAATATTTTATTTTGTCTCAAAAGAAAAACGTATTATACAAAAAAGCCATATACAAGTTACTACATACTCATAATACCTACTACACAACATTATACATCACAACCTTTATACAAACATTAAGAAGAAGCCTACATACTTATGTTTGGTAAGTGCATCTAGACAAGTAGGTACGAAGTTTTTATTGCTAGGAGATCTTAAAGAACCTAGGCACATACAGACAGTAGGTTTTATATGAAACAGACATCAGAAAATTGATATTTTGCTGGAGTGGTAGGTATGTAGTTTACATTATGACAACAATCTACTAGTAGTACATGGCTGAGCTCTAACTCCCAACTAAGTTAACGTTTCAAATATCTAAACTAATATTATAAAGTGGTAAAGTTTGCGCGGCTAATCTCTGGATCTACTGAACCGTTTTTGAAAATTCTTTCACCAATACAAAGCCAAAACTAAAGTAGGAGCCACAATTCACTCATCCAAATCAAGAAATACAACCAATGGATTTATTTCTACGAGATTTGTTTGTGAGTCTGCAACATACCTTGTAGCAGGCGTGCATTGGTTTTCTAGCAAAGTTGGGCACTGTATATCTTTTTTTTTATGATAATAAGGGACGAGACGAGCAGGACGTTCAGTTGATGTTAATTGATACGCCCTGCCCCTTACAATGGAGTGCCGCTCAGGATTCTTGAAAAACTCAAAAATTCTGAGCGGCACTACAATTTCGCTCGTCACCTTGAGACATAAGATGTTAAGTCTCATTTTCCCAGTAATTTCACTAGCTACGGCGCCCTTCAGACCGAAACACAGTAATGCTTACACATGACTGCTGCACGGCAGAAATAGGCGCCGTTGTGGTACCCATAATCTAGCCGGCATCCTGTGCAAAGGAGCCTCCCTTCCACTCCCCTCCACCTAGTCATCGTTGTGCTTTCTTCCGACAGTACGACATAAGTTGTATGAAACGCTGCTTGCTTCATATATGTAATCTTTAGACTGCCTACCGTAGGTACTAAATTAACTTTAACACTAGTGCTATATTTATTTAGGTTACGAGGTAGGCACTGCCTAACCGCGTATATGATATGCACGCCCTTGGCTAGTAGGTACTAAATTGTGTGTTTCTAATTAAAACTTGATTATGACTTTACCGTAAAGTAACAAAATCAACCGGAGATATTATTATAAGCCTCCCCAGATAATAAGTATTATAAAAGCCTTAAATCCTATGGCATAATATTGTATGGTTTTTTATTATATTGAAGAATATCTGATTAGTCAGCGCCATAGATAGAGTATAATGGACTGTAATATGCGACATTGATCTCGGTCTGTCCGTGGCCTAGTTCCTCTGAATCGATCCTCTCATGTAAAAAAATAGCCGGATTCGAATTTACCATAATTTGAATTTAGAATATATTCAGCACGTTTTTATTAAGGACTAGCTGACCCGACAGACGCTGTTCCGTCAGTAGAAAAAAATGTGTATATTCAATAATATAGTCTTAAGTCATCGGAAATGTGTAATTAAAGTTAATGAGTTAAAAATGAAACAAAGCCGTATTGCTGAATTTATAATATTATATAGTAATGATAAGGTTTAATTAATTAATATCGTATTTGTGGTAACAGCTTTTACAATTGCCAATTTTTTAAGTAATAAAATGGATATAGTATGTTATCCTTAAGAGATAGACATATGCCATCGCGGACTTTTCTGTAGACCTATATAAGATACACAATTCCACCATATTTTTTTTTATATCTCAAAGGGTTTAGTTTTAGACAGCGTTTTCCTTGAAAGCACTTAGCCTGCGGATTACTTCAAGGAGTGCAGTTTAGTCCAACTTGATAGGATAGGATAGTTTATATTTCGATGTGGGACACATAATTATTTTAATTTCCAATATTTGTTTTGTACGGACCTATTTTCTATTGAGAGAATTTATTGACGCACAGTTTGACTGTGAAACAATTTCATTATAACAACAGGGAGCATATTTTACGAAGTATTTCCTGATGTTATGAAATATTATTGGCAAATTTATAAAAAACAGTATTTTATTTATAATGTACAGAACAACGTCTGTCGGGTGAGCTAGTTATATTATAAAGATACTAGCTGACCCAGCAAACGTTGTATTGCCGATATTAAACTCGCGATACAAAAGTAACTGTTGATCGTAGATGGGTGAAAATTTGAAGTTGTATGTATTTTTTAATGCTGACACATAATAAAACTGAAAAAAAAAAGGTCCACATGAAATTTAAAACTTAGGGGGATGAATAATAGATGTTGTCCGATTCTCAGACCTACCCAATATGCACTCAAAATTTCATGAGAATCGGTCAACCGTTTCGGAGGAGTTCAATGTTTAAAACGCCATGATACGAGAATTGTATATATTAGATAATGAATACTTGGTAATGCATCGTGTGTATGTAGCGATCAAAATTTACTATGTACTTGTTGGTTGCATGAAATTGATTTGACTGTTGCAATAATGAAGAAAATGAAACGGCTCAGAGTTACTTTTATTACCAAGCAATAACCTCATTCATGCAATTTACTTAAAATGACGTATCACACATTTAATTAAAATACTAAGGATTGTAAAAAAGTCACTTAAAGGATTAAATACGCGAGTAGTATGTGAATTTTTAACATTTATTATTGCGTAATAAAGTTGAGCGGTCTCATTGATTACGCAGAAGTGTAAAATTATAGAATAATGGCGGAGGGGTTGAGGTAGGGTTGCCAAGCGTACTCTAAAATAGAGTAGGTATTGTACCCTATAGGGTAGTAGAGTAAGCCTATATGTGATATATCACATATAGGCTTACTCTATAATCTATAGCACTAATAAAATGCCAAAATACTCTTATTATTGTGTAAAAGTGATAAAAACGCGCTAAGTACACTACCTCATAGGTGGCGTGGAAACGTGTGCATATTATGACGATAACAACGTTTATAACTTTTTGAATCGTTATATCTCAGGAACGGTGGCTCGTAAGAAAAAAAGTATTGATACATTTTTTATAGATAATTTATGATCTACAATTTTTGTCCGACGTACTTTTATGATAAAACTCACCGTTTTGCTGAAAATCGCGAAAATCTCATTTTTTTGACCTTTGACCTTGAATAAAAAAATCCATACACGGGAATGATGGGGAACTTTTAAACATTGTTTTAACAAGACCAAAATTAGCCAAATCGGTCCAGCCGTTCTCGAATTTTAGCGCGACTAACGAACAGCAATTCATTTTTATATATATAGATAAGGAAAGGAACGAATTTATGTACATATTATACTCCGGACGCTTGTTTTGTCTTCGTTTCTGTTAACAGTCCATAATATTCTAGAACGCTTCTCAATACGAAGTCCACGATCAATAGCAATTATTTTTGTTTTAACAACTGTACGTTAATGAGACAAGAAACCGCTTTATCATGGATTATGTATTTCGACCTATTATGAAATTTTGTTTTATTTTAATAGGAAAGCAAACATATTATAAGTTCTTCAACAATAGGGCCCATATCGCCTTAGTCTTATAAAGTCCCAGGCACCAGTCTAGCGAAACTAACGATTCACTCAATTGTATGAAACGTGCAGTCATTGACAGATTTTTAAGCAACAGTTCGCTTTCAAACTTAGCCGGATTATACTGCGTGGTCAGTCGCGATACTGTTATTATCTGCTACTATTTCAAACTTATGTCCAATGCCTGCACGTTTCATACTAAACTAAGTTAATTTCAAATTTTACTTAGGCAGCCCGCCTCTTATTACAAAGTATAAAGTATTAAGATCCTCTTTGCCCGGCATGGATAAAAGTACGGACATGCGCGCGCAACTATTTCTGATATTATGATAGAACGCTGTTTGGCATTTTTGCGCATGCGCATTCGCAATTGGAACCCAATGAAAAGTAGGTACTTAGATGTCCGCGTCGGTTAACGTGGCTACTTACTTTACAGTTTACATATTGTATGATCAAGATGCAGTAGTGTTAACTAGATGACAAACGAGTGTCCACATGTTGGTAAGAGACCTATCAACCTCGAAATACGGTGTTATACCTTCGTGTAGCAAGTATAAAGAGTATTTTAAGGTAAGAATATACATTATAGCAATCATTACAGCCGTGAATGATCAACAAAAATATTGTTATGAAACTTTGATTTATTTCGAATACGTTGTGATATCAGTGCGTGTATCAACCAATAATAAAATTCTTATCAAACAATTTTTACGATAAACGACACAGCGACGTAAACAAAATGTGAATAAAACACATTAAACATTATTTAATGTTGTAAGTATTCGTTTACATTGTATTACATCTGGTGAAGATGACAAGAGAGTTGTGTTTTTAATAATAATAAATTTATTACCAATATTAAAATACATACTAAGTAATACAAGTTAACAGGATACACTTAATCTTAATTGTGAATATTTGAGTACATTATAGTCTTTTTTGTACTGAGTGATGGGCGCTGCACTAAAAAAAAATTAGTTACTTCTATTTGACTCGCGGAACATAGCTGATAGCATAGAGAAAATAGAAATATAATAGATAATTAGTAAAATAAATGAAGTACCTAAATAAGATCTTAACAAACAAAAGTGCGTGTGTGTGTGTGTGTGTGTGTAGGTATCTGTCTGTGATTGTGTGTGAGAGTTTCAATTAAGCTTTTCAGTTTGAGTAAATAGATCAAAAATAAAAGAATTTGCTTCGTAAATCAATGCAACGTTTTCAATGTAGTAGTATCAATTTTTGATTGATATGATAGTTATAAAGTTGTTAATACCTACTCCAGATCCAAAAATATGGTCTGAAAAAATATGCTGCCCTATTAAGTCAAACAGCCTAACAAATAAACTTTTTTTTATGGCAATAAGTGGTAAGACGACCCGGACGTTCAGCTGATGGTAATTGATACGCCCTGCCCATTACAGTGCAGTGCCGCTTAGGTTACTTGAAAAATCCAATACTTCTGAGCGGCACTACATCTGCGCAAATGTCACTAGGTAAGGCGCCCTTCTGACCGAAACACAGTAATGCATATACATTACTGCTTCACGGCAGAAATAGGCGCCATTGTGGTACCCATAATCTAGCCGGCATCCTGTGCAAAGGTGCCTCCCACGAAATAACTATAAATACTTTGTATAAAGTTATGAATAAACCAAGAATATGCAAAATGTTGACTGTATCGCTGACAACACTTTCAATACAATGATATTTCTTTGAGTTTATTTGAGTTTTCCGAATGTTAGGCAGTATTCTTGGTTTGTCCTCAGGTAGGTATAACGAAGTTTATTTGTAAGAGAGTTTAAATTTGAGATTCCTTTGTAATAGACAGGGAATCGGGCAAGTAATATGTATGATTTTAAGCGAATACTGCTCTGCTAATCTTGGAGATATGCTGCCGTCCTTTAAGATCATCATTGGTAGAGAAAAGTTGAGATAAGTAGGCTGAAAAGAACTGAAGTCCTATTGTAAAATCCACTTATTGAACGTCAAAAACCACCTATTCAAAATAGATTATTATTACCGTCCGGACCATAGAGAGTACGTCGCCGGGCCAATTGGTGCGAGGCGCCCACAGGACCGACCGAATCAAATCCGAAATGTGTTTAGGCTATAAGACTCTTGTGAATTTCAATCTAAAATATACTGCAGAAACGGGATCGTAAAGAGATATTTACTAAATATGAATACCTAGATATGCGGAGTTTCATGGACAACTCTGTGTTATATTTTTTATGTACGTATTTTTTTATTTATTTATTTGGTGGCACCGGATGCAAGTCCATAGGCCTTATTTATGTATTTAGTGGCACGGGTTGCAAGTCCATAGGCCATGACAAATCTGTGATTGTTCTGGTGTTGCAAGAAAGTACTATGTGAGGGCGGCGGTGATCACTTATCATCAGGTGACCCGGACGCTCGTTAATCCTCCTATTCGATAAAACTATTAATGAAGTAATTGAGACTATTAAAAAATATTAATGATGTTTTAAATCCTTGCATCCGTTAATAATATGTTGTACTAAACAGGGAAGAATAATATTAAAAACCCAAACTTTACAAACATGCTCATAAAATAAATTAATTGAATTTAGTTCTTAATCATTTATACTTTAATAGTAACACGTAAATAATATTTATTTTATTTCATAGGTACAAATCTGATGTTACATAAATAATTTTCTCTGTTAATTCTTTTCTTTCCTCGTGTTTTTGATTTGATTTGAGAGTTTATAAATTCATAACAATACCGAGTACCGACCGCGTCTTGTTACGTCAATTTTGTTAATGGCACTTTATATAAATACTACATGTATTTACGACCTCTTTGAATGGCACTTTTTATTGAAGCTATGTTCTGACAAGCTTGGCTGGTGTCTGGTGTCATAAATATTTGCTATGAATACAAATGATCATTTATTTCCGTACTGTTATTTATATGGATGTAAATATTTCATAACGTAAACTACGCACTACTTTAGTAGTAACCGTGACGCAATATACACACAAGCAACAAAATCTCATTGGTCTCAATGGTAAAACTGTAGTAGGTACGATAAGTTCGTAAATTCATGTCTGTAAAACCACGCTACGCCCTATTAACTTACTTGAGCAGGCCGGCTTTCAAGTTTCAATGCTCAAGTACCTACTGCGCCACTCGCCATTTCTACCCTGATTCCCGCGGCCGCGCGCTACTACTTCCGAGAATTGAGAGAGAAGGGCAGACGCGAGAATGTTTACAGTTTACACCCATCCACCACGTGGGCCGATTCATGTTAGTTCTCACGTGGGATATGCCTAAACTACACCAACACTATCGTACTATCTTGACTCAAATCAACGTTACGAATTACGATACGCGCTACATACCTACTAAGTTTGAAAACAACATAAACGCTACCTGAAATCGTCGCCTGCCGTGGCTGTCTTCTGATTTAGCACAATATATATATATGATATTTTTGCTTCAAATATCGTATACAATCACTAGCGCACTGTCACAGATCACAGTTTTTCAATAACAAACTATAAACACTAATTGTAAACACGGCGTGAGATTACATAACAAATAACACAACTTCTCACAAACGACGCGCGTCAACGACTGCGGGCGCCGATCGGGGCCCGGGGCCGGCCGAGGCCGATACCCGCCGCTCCTCGCCGCCCGCTAGCCGCAACACATTACACAGGCGGAGTGGGGCGGCCAGTCCATACTCCACGCTACACATCTTATAGTAAGTAGGTACTATTATTTATTCTGTGACTATATTATATAATATACTAAATACTAACTACACTACAGTCTCTGAAGCATTTATTGTTTATGTTTACGGTCTGGTCGCTGACCGAGCCGGGGAACACCGCACGAAGCCGGTCGGAACTTCGGAAGCAGACGCTGGCCGTTTCCGTCAACCCGGTTGGGGAATGCTGCCCGGGCGTTCCTTAATATTTTGTGTATTTTTTTGTCAATCAGGTAGGTAGAGTGCGTTGCGAAGTCTCGCAAAGAACGAAATATTAACGAACAATTACTATAATGCTGCTCAAACTATACGATATTCATTATCCGGGCTTTATTTATAAATATATGTACTAGGTACATAGGTATCTACTTACTTCGGTATTACTTGCAAAAAACTAACGGTAGGTCTTTTAGAAATAAATTATATGACTCGTACAAACAACAGCCATTAGGTAATTGTTATTTACGACATTACAATCATGGATCCTTCGTGTCCTACACTGAAAGGTTTCTAAGAAAATAAAAAGCTGCATGCAACTAAATATTGCTGATTATGCCTTACTGTTTGTAGAAATATTCTCCATTACTTTCTAGGCAACGTCGAATTCTATGGAAACTCTGAAAGTAGCAGCCCGCTTCTACCATTACCATTTACCATACCAGCACGCCATTTCGAATACAGTTAGTGCATCTTAAGAGGAACGCTCACTATAATCAAATATTCGACTGTCAGACAGTCGTTCGTCGCTAGGATGACCAGTGCTGCTATCGAAATGTTTCTAAGGCAATTGACAAACGATATTTAAATACTAAACCAGTCTGCAGTAACTTCCTATTGTCTTCTAGCACAAGACATTAGTATCGCGACATGTCACAAATTATTCGTTACTTTTGTAGGCAAATAATCAAAAGAAAATATCCACTATGCAGATTCTCTTTTGGTGTCGAACTCATAATATACCAAACTTTAATTACCTGTGACGTCAAATAATTTAAAGCACCAATCTACGCGATGGCTCTTTTAGTTCTTGATGCTCAATTTTTTTATTGTTTATTGTTATAATTATATGTAAGATTTTGACCCTTGGCACACTGCTGGTAGGCCTATGTCCCTGTGCTTCCCCGGGGCATAAAAAGAATAGGGATGTCCCAGGCCCATGGGTGTCGTAAGAGGCGACTTATGTCATTTACCAGTGGGAGGCTTCTTTGCACAGGATGCCAGCTAGATTAAGGGTACCACAACGGCGCCTTTTTCTGCCGTGAAGCAGTAATGTGTAAAAAATATTGTATTTCGGTCTGAAGGGCGCCATAGCTAGAAATTACTAAAAACATCTTTTGTCTCACGGTGACAAGCGAAATTGTAGTGCCGATCAGAATATTTGGGTTTCTCTAGAATGCTGAGCGGCACTGCATTGTAATCGGCAGGGCGTATAAATTGCCATCAGCTGAACGTCCTGCTAGTCTCGTCCCTTAGTTTCATAAAAAAATTAGTCTCTTATTAGCTTCTATCATCAAACACAAGGTTACGTCACCTGTCGCCGTTGCTGGATGGAGCACACGTCGTCATAGAAATCTTACTGATGAACAGTAAGATTACTATGACGACGCTGAACCAAACTGTAAACAGTGGCACGAGATAAGACTTCCTCATGAAAGGATAACTGAAGTATATCATAACACTCATGTTGATTAGACCTCAATGAAAATTTTCTCTGGTTAAATTCGTATTGACGCGTTAGCCGCATTTTTCAAATTGCCGCCGATTCATAGGAATAAATACAGACAATAAAACAGAAATTTGTGCTTTTCTTGTACTCGGGTGCAATGACAAATGATTTAAATATTCTTTTTTATTGAATTTTGATCTGATAGATAATATAAAATTTATTAACGAGTCTGAAAAGAAAACTAACAATGTTGTCTATCAAACAGCATTATGACAATATTTTAAAGAGCAATAGTAACATTATTTACATATTAAGTAACTATTTGTCCGGTCAGCTAGTATAATATATTAAATATATTTAAATATCTCTACTAATTAATGGTGAGCCGGTTTTCGGTTATAAGTACTGCGAAAACTACTGACCGATGGAATAATACTTATGGCAGAAGATGCAGCGTGTTATGGAGAAGGTTTTTAACCGACTTCAAATAGGAGGTGGTTATCAATTCGATTTTTTTTTTATGTATGTACACTGATTACTCTGAGATTTATGATCCGATTTACGTACCTAAGTTAGTTTTTTGTGTACGGCTTTTTTTTGAGTATTCATTCGGGTTGATTATATATTATAATTATTAACTGACGCTAGAAAGTAAAAAATAAAAAAAACTTCGTTTAAAAACCGACTACAAAAACTGAAAAGTATCAAATAGCTAAAAATTTAATTTAATACACCTTTACGTTTTATATTAATAAAATACTATTATTTGTATGTGCAACATATTGATAGCTTTGAAGTCGTTGCCAAGCCAAATGTACCAAGTGTAAGTACCTACACTCGCCACGCATGACTTTGAGCGGGATAGCTTCGTCTAGAACAAAACAACCCAAGCGGACAGACACGCGTGGCTAGACAACCTTAATAATTACAGTAAGTAAGCCGTTTTATAATATTAAGTTTTATTTGGTTTAGGTCTTGGCACCGACTTAAAACCTATCAATATGTAGCACATATAAATAATAATATGTATTTTATTAATATTAAAGGTAAAGGTGTATTAAATTAAATTTTTAGTTATTTAATTTTTTAGTTTAATATAATATCTTGGTGATTACTTATCCGGACCCGACATTTTTTCGACTTAAAAATACCTATACATTTGCAATACAAATAAATCAATCAATGATATTACATTAGATATGACAATCCATAGAAAAAATCGTATTAATCGGTAAGCTAGTAACGATACGATTTAAAAAATGTTCTTTGAGTTATTTATCCAGTTCGAAGTGTTTAATCACATCCATACTATGCTATGGTTTACTAAGAATAGCCATAGACAAGTCCGCGTCTGTCGGCGTCCCATCCGCGTCACCTAGTAGTGGTTAGAATACATTGTTATCGTCACCGTTCACAAGCAAGGCGCCAGCGCTTACTAATCTTCATTGCAAAACAACATTTACGTAATCTATCAATGAAGCCAGTCATGTCTTACCTTATCGTCTTTTTATTTGACTATTTTCCATATTATTAACTAGAAAATCTATCATTAAATATTTTAAGGCACGCATTTGTCCCTTGTCCTTAATTCACACATCCGTGTTAACGTGCTGTAACTTTTAAATGTTCGCATTATAATGAATGGAATTCATTGGTATTATTAACTCTTATCTATTTTGATAGAAGTTACTGCGGAGCTACAAAGGAATGCTACTTATTTAATAATTTTCGATGTAAGTAAGTTGAAACTAATAACTACACGAGAATGTGGTATACATTACATTGGAAATATATTCTAATTCGTGGTAATACGTCGAATACCTGAGCGATGTAATAATTGTAATACTACATTAAAATAAATTCATTTTTTTATGGAATAGTAGGACAAACGAGCGTACGGGTCACGTGGTGTTAAGTGATCACCGCCGCCCACATTCTCTTGCAATACCAGAGGAATCACAAGAGCGTTGCCGGCCTTTAAGGAAGGTGTACGGCTTTTTTTGAAGTTACCCATGTCATATCGTCCCGGAAACAAAACCGCTCAAGGAAGTTCATTCCACAGCTTTGTAGTACGAGGAAGAAAGCTCCTTGAAAACCGCACTGTGGAGGACCGCCACACATCCAGATGGTGGGGATGATATCCTAACTTGGGGCGTGTCGTGCGAAGGTGGAATTCGGCGGCAGGAATCAGGTTAAACAGCTTCGGGACACTCCCCGTTATAAATGCGGTAGAAGATACACAATGAAGCAACGTCTCTACGCAACGCCAAGTGGGCCAGCTATTCACAGAGCATTGGGTCCCCGACAATTCGAGCTGCTCTGCGTTGCACGCGGTCAAATGGGTCGAGCTGATACTGGGGTGCGCCAGACCAGAGATGACAGCAATACTCCATGTGTGACCGGACCTGCGCTTTGTAGAGCGCTAGAATGTGGGCCGGCTAGAAGTATTGCCGTGCTATATTAATGACGCCCAGCTTCTTCGAAGCCAATTTGGCTTTGCCCTCCAGATGGCCACGGAATTGGCAATCGCTCGAGATTTCGAGACCCAGTATTCCGATACTAGGCGAGGCTTTTAGGGAAGTGTTGTCGAAGAGCGGTGATACGACAAATGGGGTTTCTTTTAGTGGTAAACGCGTAAACTTGAGTCTGCTGGGGTCAAATTGGACAAGGTTCAATTTACCCCATTCCGCGACCTTCTCGATAGAAGACACAAGTTTCTCCCGGCACTGGTCGACGATTTCCCGAAAGAGACATGCATGGCCCGTGTATACGGCATCACTAGTGCTGTCGTCTGCATAGCAATGTATGTTGGAGTTGTCCAACATATCACTGATATGCAGAAGAAACAGCGTGGGAGATAACACACAGCCTTAGCGCACTCCAGCATTCATGGGCTTGGGATTCGCGTAATAACCGTCGACAATGACCTGTATGCTGCACCCAGTGAGGAACCTGGAGGTCCACTTGCATAAGCTCTCGGGAAGCCCAAATGATGGAATGTTTTGAGAGGAGCGCCTTGTGCCATACACGATCAAAGTTCTTCGCTATATCTAGGCTAACTGCCAGGCCTTCCCCCTTGCTTTCAATATCCGCCGCCCATCTATGTGTTAGGTATACCAGAAGATCGCCTGCCGACCAACCATTGCGAAAGCCGTACTGCCGGTCGTTGATCAAATGGTAACCCTCAAGGTATACCACCCATAATTTAATTATGCTCTCCATGCTTTTGGAGAGCAGGGAGGTAAAAGCAATAGGCCTGTAGTTTGCCGGATCTGAACTGTCTCCATTTTCAACTGTCAACAGTGGAACTTGTGCTGTGGATCTTGTGCTGTGTGTGGGATCGTCTTGTCAACTGTCAACAGTGGAACTTGTGCTTAGAGTTTTTTTAATTATTTTTTAGTGTCTAACTTGAACTAAATTGCAGACTTTGTGATCTATTTGTAGTATAAAGTGTTGTGAATCTTGGGAAATGTTATATTGTTAAAGTGTATAGTATTTAAAGTGAAAAACTTTGATTAATCTAGCAAACAAAAAAAATTTCATATACCCTCATATTTTTCTCGAAAAATCATTAAAAAATGGCATCTTGTTATAAATGCAATGTTCAAATTAAAAAATATGATGAGAAAAACCCTAAAATCCAGTGTAAAGGTTACACTCGGTTTGTTTACAAAACCCCAAACTTTCGTATTTGTGTGCGGATTGCCAAGAGAGCCTAAAACAAGTGCCTGCTCTGCGTAAACTTGTATCGGAGTTAAAGGAGCAAGTGATGGAATTAAAAGAAAATCAGTCGTCTTCTTTAAATATTGATGCAATCATTCAGGAAATGGTTGAGCGTGAGAACCGAAGCTGCAATGTGATAATGTTTGGTATCGAGGAAGCGAGCTCAGGTGGTAAAGAGGAAGCTAAAAATCATGACAAATCTAGGGGTTTTGGAAGCACTCGCTCAAGTCCCGCTCCAATCCTCGGAGCTCATAACAACCATTATTCTTAACTGACTTGCAAAATGTTATAAGTCTCCCATTTTCATTATTCGCGGATGACACCAAGTTCTTTGGGAACCCTATACATCAACAGGGTGATATACAACAAAATTTAAAAGCTATTGAACACTGGACAAAGGAATGGTTACTTTCACTGAATGTCAACAAAACCACTGTTCTACATATTGGAAAAAATAATCCCCGAGTATCATATTGGTTAGACAATAAGCAACTAAAAGCGGTTGATACACAAAAAGACCTAGGAGTGATCTTAAGCAATGATCTCAAATGGGAAGCACACATTGTGGCTACTGTGAAGAAAGCCAACTCAATCCTGTACCTAATCAGAAAAGCATTCTTCAACATCACCAAGAAAACATTTCTAAAAATCTATAAAACTTATATCAGACCATTACTGGAGTATTCATTTCAGGTCTGGAATCCATATTTTGTTAAGGATATAGAATTGTTGGAAAGGGTACAGCGGCGAGCCACTAAGTTGCCTAGGGAACTGAAAAATCTTATATATGAACAAAGACTTACACAGCTTGGACTCAGCATCCTCAAAAGCAGACGAGAAAGAGGCGATCTAATTGAAACATACAAAATACTAAATAATTATTATAATGTCCCAAATTTTGAGAGCATGTTTCCAAGGAAGAGCAATCCTAGACTAAGGGGACATGATATGAAGCTAGAATATCAATTAGCATCATCAAATCCATTGAAACACTTTCTGACCAACAGAGTCGTTCATATATGGAATAGATTGCCCAAGGATGTGGTTAAATCAAAATCTGTTAATCAGTTTAAGAATAGACTGGACAAACATTTGGATAGATATGGCAAATGATATAGACGCATCAGCGAAAGCTGCTTAGTCTATTATAAATAATAAAAAAAAAATATATTTTTTGGATCGGATGGACAGGGGCTGACTTCCATGAGTCAAGGACTACGCCTTTTGAATACGAGTGCCGGAATAAACGCTTAAGCACCAGCGTCAACACAGGGGCACACGATCTAAGCACGATTGGAGAAATTGGAGAATGCGACTTCCTGAAGTCCAACCAAAACAGAGCTCGCCGAACAGTTTTCTTTCTGAACTGTACTTCAGCATTGAGCTCTGACATCGCGGGATGTTCGGCGGTATTTTTCCGTTGTCGTCAAGAGTCGAGTTGGAGGAAAAAAGAGTGCACAGGAGATCGGCTTTCTCTCTTGCCGTATGGGCCAGGGTGTCATTCCTCATATGCAACGGCGGCATGGACGGCTGTTTGAAGTTACCAACAGCAGCTTTCGACAGCGACCAGAGCTTGCGTGTACCGGTCGGGTAACGGTTATATTTAGGGTAAGATGCAAAAAAGGAACGCATCCTATCCCAATCTGCTGACTTTGTATGGATATATTTTCTATGAGAGAATTATTGACGCATGGTTTGACAGTTCTGCTGTGAAACAATTTCATTAAAACAACAGGCAGCATATTTTACGAAATAATTCTTGATGTTATGAAATATTATTGAAAAATTAATAACAAACAGTATTTTATTCATTATGTACAGAACAACGTCAATTGTAATAAAATCGATAAATGGACTTGGATCAATGGCTGAAACCTAAGATTTAGAAAGAGTGATCCTGACCACCAAACGTAACAATACCACCTACCGTTTACTGCAAACCGAAACGCTCCGGTTACGAGTTTCTTAGTAAAAAATGGGACTAAAGTGAATCGATATCATAATTTTACGAACTAATTAAGTGTCACTATAATAAACCTTTTGATAGAAACCAGTGGGAGGCTCCTTTGCACAGGATGCCGCCTAGATTATGGTTACCACAACGGCGCCTATTTCTGCCTTGAAGCAGTAATAAGTATGTAAAGATTATTGATAAGATTATTATTATATGTAAGCTATTAAAATTACTGGGCAAATGAGACTTAACATCTTATGTCTCATTTATGAGTGCAAATTTAGTGCCGTTGAGAATTTTTGGGTTCATCATCATCAGCTGAATGTCCTGCACTTTGATCCCTTATTATCATAAAAAAAAGAAAACTCGTTCATATAGATTGGGATAAAACAATATATTATCTACTCTAGCAATATCTACCTCTTCCTATCAGTAAAAGAAACCAGGTCTGTAGTAAACACGTATAGAAAAATATAAAGAGCGAGATGTCAGCCGTTGTAATGTTACTCATCTTTGGCTGTTATGGAAACATGGGTTGAAGCCACATTAGGTATTAGTTACCCTCAACGTAAAAAGCGGCGTGTAAGGAATTTTATTAAGCTATTGCATAGCTTCTATCGCGCGCCTTGAGTGTGGAGACCAAATCCAGAAATTCCGTAACGAAAATAACCTAACACTTACTTACTAGATGTATATAGATATTTCGGCACAGTAATTACAGTTGCCGTGCAACAGCGGTTATCAGGCATGCTTTTTGTGCAGAAGGTCCCAGGTTCGAGCCTGGGGTACATCTTGGTTTTTTTTTATCCCTTTTTTTTAATTTTTTTATTATGACAAATATTTTTATTTAGTTTCATCTGTTGTCTGTCTGTAATCAAATCTTGTAAGTTAAATTTTACCAGTTTGCTTTTTTTTAAATTAATTTTATCAAAAAAAAAATACTGCATAAATAAAATAAAAAAATAATTATAATTGCATAAGTTGATAAAAAATGCTATGCAATAGCTTTACCGCGGCAGTCCCCGAGTGCCACACGTCTTTTTACTTATTTTTAAAAAAACAAACACCGTTTAAAATATTTACAAAAATACCTGTAAAATCGTACACACACTAGTAAAGTTTCCACTAATGTTGATGTGTCATAAATTTCAAACATTTGTTTGAAATTTATGATCACAACAGTTTTCAAAATCAGTCCATTTGGACTGATTTTGAAAACTGTTGTGATCGGGATGTCTTGGTCCTATAAATTTTCAAATAGCACTAATAAACTTATCTAAGTACTATCATTTTATTTTATTTTATTATGCAGGTGGGTGACCTATATTATATGTAGTTCGATCAATTGGCGGGTAAGGTGATTCATAGGGTAAATACTGGACTTTCCAATTGATAGTGGTGCAGACAGCCCAATGTTTCGAAAACAACACAAATTAAACGACTCAAATTCATAACAATTAATTAACAGACCAGAAAACAAGTTATATCGTTTGGCATTTCAGTTTTATGTGGTCGCATCAGACGGGTATAAAGTATGCCAACAATGTAATTGTAATGACACAATGATTTTATAAAGTGGCTTTTGGCTTCCCCTCTGATAAATTTGCCCGAAATTTCCGTATTATTAACGTATGCACAGTCAATCATTTCACCAGGCTCCATAGCACAGGATGCCGGCTAGATTATGGGTACCACAACGGCGCCTATTTCTGCCGTGAAGCAGTAATGTGTAAGCATTACTGTGTTTCGGTCTGAAGGGCGCCGTAGCTAGCGAAATTACTGGGCAAATAAGACCTATCATCTTATGTCTCAAGGTGACGAGCGCAATTATTGTAGTGCCGCTCAGAATTTTTGAGTTTTTCAAGAATCCTGAGCGGCACTGCATTGTAAAGGGCAGGGCGTATCAATAACCATCAGCTGAACGTCCTGCTCGTCTCGTCCCTTATTATCATTAAATAAAAATCAATCAAAAATACAGTACTTTAACACAAGCAATGATCAAATCACAAGCGACGTCCACGACCTCGGTAAAATAACAGTTAATTATTAAAAAGTCATAATTAAAAACGTATTCTCGGTTTAAATTAGCCAAATCACACTTATCTCAACTGAGCTGATTTGAGGATGAAATATCGTTGGATTGTAAACGTGAAATTATTTACTTCCGCTGTTTTATTTTTAATTAATTAAAATTTTAATTAGACGACGTCGTCGGCATGAATATAATAAGTTGATAGACACTTCGGTCTATCCGCTCCGATGCCCAAACATTAACAAATAAAAACGAAAACAGGAAGCAAGTATCCATAAATTAAATAGTAAAGTAGAACTGTTTAAAGACTTAGTAGCATAGACAATAAAAAACTATATTTAATGGTTGTATTTACTTTAGTATAATTATATTTATGTATGAAGTTTTTCTTGTATTCGCACTCCATAGTAAATTTCAAAAAATCTGTTATGCCATAATAAAATCATGCAGTAGGCTACATGTATTTTAATTGTTAGTAATTAAGAATCCATTTTAAAACGAACACTAATAGCTACGCTAAAGTTTTTGTTTGTAATGCACATACATACTTTTATAACATGAATCTTTAACTTTAAGGCAAGTTGAATTAATTAGCAGGAACTTACAGTAGAGCAGAAACATATGGGATAAAAGGGATGTTATTATTATTATCATCATCATCAGCCGAAAGACGTCCACAGCTGAACAAAGGCCTCCCCCAAAGATTTCCGCGACGATCGATCCTGCGCTGTCCTCATCTTGTGGTGGGCCTACCGACACTGCGCCTTCCGGTACCTGGTCGCACCTCGAAGACTTTACTGCCCCATCAGCTATCTGTCATTCGTCGAATCCAACTCGGATGGGCAGCGTTTGGGAAGCTCCGTAAAATTTTCTCGTCCCAAAATACCACAGTGTCTGAAGACGAAGGTTTTCAACCAGCGTGAAACCAGTGATGACTAGTACGCAGACGTCGTCGCTGACAATTGGCCTGATAAGAAAGCTCACGCAATGGAGAGGGCTATGCTCGAAGTTTCCCCGCGAGATCGAATCAGAAATGAGGAGATCCGTAGGAGAACCAAAGTCACCGACATAACCCAAAAGATTGTTATTTTTATAATTGTATTTAATTATTTACTTTTTCCGAAAATGTGGTTTGCTTTCATTTTGTAATGTTATCAAATGGTTCGAGCTGATACTGGGGTGCGCCAGACCAGAGATAACAATTGCATATAGAGTATTGCTCCATATGTGGCTGGCAATCATTCGAGATTTCGAGATCTACGCCAATTTTAGGCGAGGCATTAAAGGAAGTGTTGTCAAAGAGCGCTGATACGATAAGCTACTATTTTGCATATAAAACCACTTGTTAACGCACACACTGACATGTCAGTTCGTCAATATGCTAGTATATTCTAAGCACCTAAGTATAGGGTAAGTATGCTTAGCTCTCTGTGAAATGATAGAAAAATATAGGTAATGAGTAAATGTCAACTCATCAATATAGGTAATATTACCTAAAACAATGACTCATCTCTTCAAAATTATCTTCTAACAATACCTTGTTTTTTGATTTCATAAAATAACAACATGCACAAATTAAATTTATAAACAAAATTTATGAACGATGCGAGACTATAACCTGCGACCTCTCGCGTGCTCTCCATGCTCTTCCACTGGCTGTTATGGCTCCATCTACAGGATCTACTTTACAGGTAATAACTTGCTCAACGCCATTATTTACATATTATGTAGGTCACACTAAAAGTTTTGCGTAACATAAAAAAACAACATGTTATAAATATTATGTTTATTGCTTTTCAAAATACTCTCGTATACATTTTAAACATTTCGTCATGCGATCGAACCATTTAAAAACAGGAAGACCACAGATCTGAAGGCATGTTTTCAACTTGCTGATTGAACGCTATCAATGTCTCTTCGGAATTAGTAAAAGTGAAACCTCTCATCAAATCTTTAATTTTGGGGAAAATACAGAAATCACATCGTGCTAGGTCGGGCCTATGTGCAGGATGGGTGACGAGTTGCACTTTTTCGGAAGCCAAAAATAACTTAGTTTTGTTCGCCGTGTGTTGTCATGATGTGGGAGAACGCGGCTTTTTGGTCGTCTTTCGCGAACTTTTTTTAACACCCTACGAAAACAAATGGTAAAATATCACTCGGTCGATTTTGATCTTCAAGTGGAATTGTGCAGATGTTGTTGAAGGAACCCTCATCATTTTTTTACCAACGACTCTCGCCTGCCTCACTTTTGTTGGCCTTTTTTTCGGCAGTTTTTTTTCCGGATTGAAAACAATACATCCACGTTTCGTCTCCTGTGGCAATGTCATAAACAGCATTAGAATGTCCGTGGTCGTACTTCATTAGCATCTGTGAGCACCATTCCATGCGAGCTGCTCCGCTGTCAGCTCATGAGGGATCCAACGACAACATAAATTCCAAACTTTCAATTCTTCCTGTAAAATTTTCTGAGTTTGGCTCATACCAATCCCCTATTATCATCGAATTGTTTCATAGGTAATCTGCGGGTTTTCTTTCATTAGCCGCTTAACAGTAGTCATTATTTTCGTTGACGGCAGTTGAAGGCCGACCTTCATAAAATTCGTCATGTAAAGAAACCCGACCTCTCTCAAATTCAGCAAACCAACGCTTCAAGGTGCTCAAGCAAGGTGCTGCTCTCCGAAAAGCATTTTGAAGACGAGCGGCACAGTCTTGCGGAGAGAGAGAACTTTTAAAATCATAAAGACTCATCGCTCCAAAATCTTTTCGAATTAATTCTATTTTCGTTGCGTAGGTAGAACTTTTATGTGTGATAAAAAACAATTGACAAATGATTTCCCGCCAATGGTTTTTTATAACTAAGAATGTTGCAACGTTTCAAAAAATATAATATTCGAAATTCAAATAGCTCCGATTAGCAAGAAGCGCAAAACTTTTAGTCCCCCATGTATTAGGAAATTGACTTGAGATGTTGCTCTTGCAAACCTAAACATTTTTTTATTGTTACAACCTGAGAGTTGAACAAGACATATAGAGTACTCGCACGGAACGCGAGAGATCGCGGGTTCGAGTCCCGTATCGTTAATAAATTTAAGTTGTGCAATTAATCCCAGAAGTGAGGGTGATCACTTAAAAAAATAACAAATTGTTGATATAACAACATAATATTCATTAACGTAGTTATAGTAGAAGTTTATAAAAGGTACCCAGTATCTATCTATTAAAAGTAGCTTAGTGGCCCTATTGTTAAATGCCGGAAACTCGTTAAACAATGCATTTCTTCGTGCCCACAACTTGATGAATTATAGAGAATCGTAAACCTCAGGCGTTCTATCGTAAATTCTACTTAATTTGATCGTTATGGTCGCTGCTGTGAAAGTCAAAGCTTTGAAATGTATTTCCTCGTGGCATATCATACACGTTCTGTCAAGTGTAAATTGGTAGGTGGTGCGAACACAATAATATTAATGATTTATTTAAAGGTAGCATGTATTTAGTAAAGTATTTAAATCAGGCACATAGTTCAGGTAAAGCCTTTAAGGGTAATAGGTAGGTAAGGTCAGGTGGAAGGGAAAGGAATTAATAGTTAACCTCTATTTTCAGCAACTCAGTGACAGAGCCGAGACGGAGTAGAGACGGAGCTTGTTATGCACACTGAAGTAATAAACCTGGCCTGTCTTCATGCTTTCTATCGAGACGCTCTATTTAGACCTATAAAATATTTAAGTAATGTATGATTAGAGGTTAAAGTAAGAAAATGTACTGAAAATTTCATACTTAAAATTCAAACATTTTTTGTAAGGTAAATTAGAATTATTTAATCGAAGTATTTACGTTTTTATCTTAATATTTCTGTCATCTAACGAGAAGTCATTTATGGCTTTGGGTAACAAGACTTAACAAACTCTGTGAAGGCATTTTGATACCACTTTTACCACAATTGTCTAAATCGCGGTAAAAAATGGAAGTCGGTTGGGGCCAGATCTGGCGAGTAAGGAGAATGTTGTTTCTAAATGTAGTTCCTGTAGAGTTAAAAATGGTTTCTGGAGCAGTGGGACGTCTTCCGTTGCAATGGACCAATAATGGTAAGGATCGGTTGATGAGTCAGGGTTGTCTTATTTCGAGTTTCTCAATCATTGTTCGAAGGTCAGTAGTACACGTCTGCTGTTGAGTCGGAGGAAGCTGTAGTGAATTACACCATAAAATGTTACTACTATTTTTCTGTGGTTGAATTTCGCAATAGGGCATTGTTGCATCGTTTGACCTGGACTCAGTGATTACGTTGATTTCGTAAGTTGCAAATAGGTTTAGTTGTGCAGCATATGCGGATAAGAAAATTTTACGGTTAACTGACATAGATTCGGCGCGACTAGTATACTTTAGTTATTTTAATAGTATTAGTATATCGTTATTGGGTGGTGCGGCCGATATTAATACCATCTTTGTGTTGCAGATGTACACTTTCCAACTAATGCACTCACACATAGAAACAACTGTTCACTGAACGAAGACATTCCAAAAAATACAACTAACCTATGTAACGGCTAAAAATATATAAAGTGCGATTAGAAAATACCATCTTAATAATACAGCGCCATCTAGTTTCACAATCATAGTAACTCACTGTGTAGTTCACGCAGTGAAGTTTACATAATACTTAACATTCCGCCCACCATGGACATCCAACTATGTCCATAATACATAAGTATCACTGTATTTACACAATTTCTAAGTCACAAAACAAATATTATAGTTTAGCCGCCCACCCTAGCAAATGTGAAAGTACAATTAAATATAACATACAGCAATATTGATAGCTAGAACAAACACACCTTAGAATAAACATTTTAATAATACGTAAGTAAAAATTATACACTGTAACCTACTTTGATGTAACACAACATACTTAACAAAAATATGTTAAATCTTTAAGGTTTGTCTACAGGCAGCACTATAAGTTTAGATACTGGTCGTTTTACAACAGAATTTTTACAACGTAACGAAACTACTCTTGTCAAACTGTCCGAGCCAGGATGTTTCTAAGTGATAATACCGTAAAGCCATCTGGCTGGTGGGAGATCATTTTCCTTGACTAAGACTATATCACCCACGTTTGGCTGTTGTTGTAGACCATTTATATGTATGGTGAAACTGCGTCAAATACTCATGTGACCATCTACGCCAAAATTCTTGTACTAACCGCTGAGAAAGATGCAATTTTTTTAAACTACTAATATTTGAATTTTCATAGTTAGTGTCAGGGAGTAGCACTAAGGGTTCTCCAACCAAAAAATGTCCCGGTGTTAATGGAAACGGATCGTCCGGATTAGTGCTGATTTGAGATAAGGGACGAGAATTAAGGCAAGCCTCAGTCTGCGCGAGGACAGTGGTCATCTCCTCGAAGGTCAGTGTATCATTACCAATAACCCGTTTGAGGTGGTGTTTGGACTTAGACTTCACTCCCGCCTCCCGCAATCCTCCAAAATTTGGAGAATGAGGAGGTATGAAATGCCAGTTGGTACCATTGTTCCTTAACCAGTTACCACTCGGACCAGCGTAATCCACTCCACTTCTAGCAAAAGGTCGGCAAGCTTTTGCTCTGGCCTCCGGCAATCGACCAATGACATTATGCATTTTCTAACAAATAGCCTCACTAGACCTTTTGCGTTGATGACCTAATATTTAGTTCTTAAATAATTAAGCATCAAGTGTGCCCCCCGTGAAGTGTCCGAGCGTGGGCATGAGCTATTAAAAGGTCTGTGAAATGGGATTTGTGAGGAATTAAAATAGGATTCTTCATGTCATCAGATATGTTAGCATGCCGCAGACGACCACCTACTCTAAGGATTCCAACCTCGTCGAGGTAGGGATTTAAAGAGGTAAGCTTGCTTTTCCTCTTTACTTTCCCAAGCATCTTTAATGAATCAATATCGTCTTGAAAACACTTACTTTGGCAGAGTTTGATGCATGCAATTAATGCTTCATTTATTTCCTTTTTGTTTAACAGCTCATTAATATTACTAGACAACTCCTGAAGGTGAGCGATTGGAAGCGTCCGGAATCATCATACTTACACTGGGGATCCTCCGATTTAAAAGGTAACTTAACTATATATCGCCCGGAAGAGTCCCTAGTTGTAGTGTCCGAGACTATCTTTTCGCATCTCTCCTCATCGTCGATTTAATATTTCCGGCGCTGCGAGGAGTCGCATTCCTTTTCGCAGAACCCTTTGAGGAATTGATTATCGTCGTCATGATTGATTTGAACGTGCAAACTTACAATCGCATTATGACATTTCTCTGTTACCGTGTGATAAGGTCCGTGTATGCTTCCAGATAGGATCCACTCGAGTGTCGTTTGCTGTGCAACGAGCGTTCCCGGAGGACCCTTGATTAACCCTTCTAATAAAATCTGGCTATACACGGCAGTCCCTTAAATCATATCAATTTTATTTGGCACACCATACGCAGGATCTGCCAATTCGGTAGCTGAGAGTGTAAATGGAACGCAAACAAATTTTCTTTCAGCTTTGACTTTAATAAAGGCCGTGGCCAATAAAGACTGCCTTTGGATATCCGAAAAGCATGATACAACCTTAGCGGTCTTGCTCTGTGCATTGGACGTCGCCATTGTGACGACAACAGCGGTCTGTTTGTGTCTATCGACCGATTTATAAGTGCATATTTTGGGATGCAAAAGACTGTGATGTTTTTTGTTACAAATACGGCGTCTCGTAGACTGGCGACACGAATATACGGCGTGATTCTCACCTAAACAATTATAGCAAAGTTACGGCGTGTATCAACATCTTGGTTCGCAAAATTCTTACAATTACATAACTTGTGGGATTCAGAACAAAATACACAAGATGGTGTGGCAACGTGAAGCGTTTTTACATTTTTAGTAGTGAAGTTTACTGCTTTGGTATCTAGGAATTCGAGGGATATAAAACGGTGTTCTAAAAATTCACGAAAATCTCCTAAATTAGGTAGAACATCCGAAAGTTCACTAACCTTAACTTCCCACAACTTCCTAGATTCCGTATCTAATTTTAAAGTTACAATATAAATTACAATTATATCCCAATTACTAATATCAACACCTTAATTTTCCAAAGCATGCAAACATTCATTTGTATTATCTAAAAGTTCCTTTAAACCTGCTGAAGTTTCAGTTTTCAGGGATTGCTGACTAAATAATCGTTTCAATATACAGTTACAAAGATGTCTTTTATTATTGAACCTTTTTTCAATCTGATTCCAACACCGTTTATAATTAGCTGATGTTATAAGCATTTGTCGTATCAATTGCTCCGCCTCGCCGGTTAAATTATTTTTTTATTAATTTTATTTTAAATTAAATAAGTACACTTTTAACTTATTAATATATATTGCCAAACTTCAACAGTTTGTTGGCAAGTTAATGCGGTTAAAAAACATTTAATTATGTGTACATACTTAACTACTACTTACTTTAATCTAAAATATTAGGATTTACAACTAAACATTATTAGAATTATTAAAATTAGACAAAAGAAAACTTTTACTAAATCTATATACTATATTAGCATATAGCATTGTTGAATAACATTGAACAACATTCAGTGAGAGTTATTCAATGCTATTCAACAGCGCATTTTTCATCTTAAATTTAACTGCATTTTTATTTAGTTTGGGAACACTCCTCAGCCACGCTATCTCGTTGTGTATGACAATACCCCTTTAAATAATGTAATTTTTGCACATCATCCAACGAGTCATTTGAATGCACAAGGGAAACAAATAAATCTCTAAATGTGGACCATTCATTGTAGTTCCCTGAGAAAGTTGGTACTGTTATTTTCGGCAATTTAATAGACGAATGAGAACCTGGTTTACTGACGACATTTACTTGTGCCTTTGACGATGTTAGCTTGTTTAAGTGTGATTTTAATTCAGCCTTATAGTCAGTATATTTTTCTTCAGCTTTATCATAATCACCATCACGAATATAAGATGAATTTTGTAGCTCTTCTTTCGCCATATTACTGATAATACATTCGTGATTATTAGTAAATTTATCCCAAAATTATTCTAAATTCTCTGATCTCGTCTCTAAATAAGAAATAGTGATACGGTCCTTTGGAGACTTTTTGAAATTTGTAAATGAATTTGCAATGCGTAATAGTAAATCTCTTTTCACCTTAAATTTCGCTTCCATATTGCCAATATTTTTCCAAACTTAGGCTGAAGTTAGTTACTTCACAACTAATGTTCAACAAATTGAACTGAGAAAATTACAAGTCCAAAACAGTTTAAAAATATTCTAATTCCAAGAAAGTGTTTTAAAATGCAGTAATTTCTACACACAATTGGGCATGGATGTCTTTGTACCGTCTTTGTACTTTTTCGCAAATTATTCTAAGTTATTAGGAACTTTAACTTTTCACTGAACTAACACTTCGATTTTTTTTTAAGTCTTTTTACTTCTTAATAACTTGTAAAATTACTCACATTTTGTCCAGTTCAACACTTATACTTGCGTAACACGTGCCCGCTGTTGCTCCACCGTAGACTCTGGATAGACCACCCGACACCGCATAAAGTTGAACTCGTAATAATTTCTTTCGCTTCCATCCGGCTCGAAGGACCATGTACACTTCCCAACTAATGCACTCGCACATAAAAACGACTGTTCACTGAGCGAAGACATTTATACCAAAAAATACATCTAAGCTATGTAACGGCTAAAATATATAAAGTGTGTTTAGAAAATACCATCTTAATAATACAGCGCCATCTAGTTTCACACTCATAGTAACTCACTGTGTAGTTCACGCAGTGAAGTTTAAATAATACTTAACACAGAAGAGGGTTATTCGCGCGATTTATAACCTAGGTCCTAATGAATCGTTAAGAGAAAAATTTAAAGAAATAAACATTTTGACTGTTGCTTCTCAATACCTTTTTGATAATGTTCTGTATGTTCATAAGCACATTGAAGAATTTTCTAGAAACTGTGACATTCATAATGTTAACACGAGGAACAAACATAAACTTGTTATGCCTACTACTCGGTTGGGTCGAGTTAGTAAGTCTTTTGTTGGGCGATGTATATGCTTCTACAATATGATCCCAGAAAATTTACAAAACAAATGTGTTACGAAATTTATAAGAATTGTTAAAAAACGTTTGTGTGGGAAAGGTTAGTATAGCACAAACGATTTTTTAATGATACCACGGACTGGTAATAAAGCGAACACCCTCAGGCTCTTTAATTATAAATGTTTATTGTACGATATCACATTGTAATCCATATTTTATATTAAAAAACAAAAGCCCGCTGAGTTTCTTGCGCCCATCCTTCTCAGGTCTGAGGCAGTCTCTTTTGAATAGGTGGTAGTTTTTGACGTTCAATAAGTGATTTTAAATCCTATTTTGAATAAAAATATTAAAAAGAAGAGACTCGAAATTTTATCACACGTCACAGTTTGCCCCAAAACCCATTTATTTCTGTGCCGATACAACATGGTAAGTAAACCTTCAAAGCGTCCTTCTTCTGCAAGTCATTTAAATTATGGCACAACAATTTGTCAAGCATTTATTTAACCGCTTAGATGCAAATGGGTGAATTTTGTCTGTATGCTGCAAATCATATATCGTTCAATCATCTTAACGGCTTGTCGTTCTCGGGGTTCATTCTTCAAGTCAATGTTTCCTCTAAGAAAGCTATTAAAACCAAAATCTTAGGTTGCGTTCATTAGTCGTATCCTTTATACTCGTACAATAGTATTTTTGATACGTATTTCCAAAGAAAAATATTTACAAAACTCTTACATAAGTATTTATTTCACTCCTGCCATCTCTTTGGTAAATTGAACAATCAAAGCTAATCCTAAAAGTCCTAGAAACATAATTAATACTTTGGTCGTTCCTGTCCTCGCGAAACCATTTGTGGTGTTGTTTTTAAGCAAATACCTGTATCACATTTACATATCGAATACGCAAAACATAAATCAACCCAATTAAAGCAGAAACAAAAATAAATTTGACTTAATAGTGTGATTGGCCGTAAATTAGCATATTTTATTGAATTAAATTGGCGGCTAACTTTACACGCGTAACAAACACATGATGTAATTCATTCTTGGTTTATGATACTCGGGTAGCCTCTTCGATGTGCATTTGACCCCAATAGCCCCCAATCAAAGGACTAAATTGTTTGTCCAATCAATGACTTTACACTTAATCAAAAATTAAATATCTACGTATCACTGTCCTCTCTGTAATATAATCATACCTACCGCCACGTCATTTATCATAGTTAGTCATATAATCTATACATTTCGGATATTTCAATCATGGAAATCGAAAGGATGACTACCTGCTGTATTACGGCCGTTCCCAATATACTATCTACAGATAGAGATAAACTACTACCTTCTACTGTCAGTAAATAACTCTCAAAAATCTGAAGGTGTCCCAATATACAATCTTGTCGCCTTATATTTGGACGCGTGAATTGAAATTTCCATACAAACTTCTATCGCTGGTAAGCTATATGTCGTCCCATTGACAAACAGCGAGTACGTATAAGGTGAGTTACCGTCGATAAGTTTATTGGGACAGAAAAGTCATCGATAGTTACGATTTTTATCTCAAGTAAGAGATAGACTGAATATTCGGAACGGCCGTTAGAGGGTTTGAGCACGTTTGAGTGAGCGACGGATCGAGAATATAATCTGTCTGATTTTAAGGGCTTAACTCCAATTGTTATTTGTTTTTTCTCTATTTCTCATTATGTGGTTTGCTATTATTTCTGAATTTTAGATATTATGCAATTTATGTCATAATGATTAATAATATTACAACAGCCGAAATAATTTCATAAAGAAGACTTTAGAAGAAAACACTTTTATTGATTTGATTTGAAAGAATTACCACGGTGATACGGCACCCCCCGTGCCATTTCAATGTCATATGTTGTAAAGTTGTAACACATAATAATGACCCAAACTTCTGATGTTACTCAAACACTTTTAACCAAAACATGTTTTGGTTATGCACTGCGTTTATGCAGCAAAAATAGGTGTATATAGTCCCGCAGAGTATTTGTGAAAAGAGAAGAGTGAGAGAGTGAGTGTTTGTTGAAAGAATTTCGTTTCCTGGCCAAATAGAATTGATTTATACGATATCTAATAGTAACCCAAAGTTCAAGCCATTCAAACTGAAATATTCGATTCTCACTATAAATTCTTACACAACTAAAGCGTCTGGTGCAGGACAGCGTCTGTCGGCATGCTGTTATGGAGCCAGAAAATGATGCTGGGCCTTCGTATGACGACTAAAAATTCGCCATTCTTCGCTATACGTACAACACCTTGTTGGAGTTTATCAGTATATCGCTTTGGTTTCGAGGAGCTCGTTCACATTTTACTGGTGTTCCAATTGAGAGCATGGGCGGTAGTGATACTTACCATACTACTCCTAATCTGTTAAATATAATATAATAATAGCTGCGTTAGTGTCTGCTATGTTAGCGGGATAGTGTCGCTGGTTGTAAACACATTAGAACAATTAGCGGTGATTACAGTGTGAGCTCGTATGCGCTGTCGCAACGACTTGTAAATATGTATATTATGATTTGAAGCAAAACTAATCATTATTCAAGTCCATCTTGTCCACATAATGATTTTTGTGAACGTATATATTAAATTTTCATAAATGTACTGACAATGAACAGTCAACATATTTATTTCTTTAAATTTTTCTTTGAGTGACTGTCTATAATTAAGCTGATACATGATCCCTCAGCAAAATACCGTAAGTCATGATGCTGTGAATATATCTGAAGTACAATAATCTAGCAGTAGCAACATTCGTGTATTCTCAAATCTATAAATCAATTTGTCAAATGACAAGTTGGACCCCACTGAAGCTTTTTATCTACCGTGATTGCCAAGAAGACCGTAGTGTCTACAAGTTCGAATCTCTAGTGCTTTTTATGTACGTTGGTATGTGCCTCCGCTGTGTTTAGTGTAATGAACCGTAAACATTTTTTTTTCTTAATTATTTAATTGAATATTATTCGTCTTAAGCCAACGCACTATCTTTGAGAGTGTATTGTTATCTCGTCATCAATATCTGCACGTCGCTTCACTTTAAAAATAAGTGAAGCATCATCAGCAAACAATACAATCAGGTGTCTATCATGTACCACAAAAGGTTAATCGGATAATATATAAGAAACATGAAAGGACCGAGAAAAGAACCCTGCGGAACATAGTTGTTCGAAGAGTTCGAAAAAAGAGTTGTAGGAATAGTTTCCTACAACTCTTTTTTCGAACTCTTTCGCTAAAATATGATTTTAACAGATTTAGGGCTGTATTTTTTACTCTATAATGCTTTAATTTTAAGAGTAAAGTTTCATGGTGGACGCAGTCAAATGCTTTGGACAAATTACAAAAAATCCCTAATGCATCCTGTGACTCTTTTCAGGCTTCAAAGATGTGACGAAAAGACCAAACTTATTATTGTTCAATAATTTACAAAATTGCATTTGCAGCTGCTGAAGCAAAAAAATTACTAAAGACAGGCAGGCCTAAAATTAGCAGGGTCAAAGGAAATGCCCGGCTTAAAAATGTATAACTTTGCTGTATTTTATGAGATCAGGGAACACACCCTCATCTATGCATTCGTTAAATATTATTGCTAATTCCGGTGCTATAATGTCAAGTATGTTTCTTACAATATTAGTGGAAAGGCCCCAAAGGGCCATTGTATTTTTAGTTAATTGATTTGAAGATTTTTAGTATATTGCTACCTTTAACATACTTAAATTTCAAATCAATGGAAGACACTGGTACATGTAATTTAAGCATATCCTGTGCTGCTCTTTGTGAAGAGTTTAGGTCGTTGGTCGTGATAATTGGGATTTCGGAGAAGAATTTAACAAATTCGTTTGCAATTTCTTATTCCGATTTATAACGCGATTATTAATATTTAAACACATAGAAGTGCTACGGCAATTTGACCTGCCAGTTTCATTATTTATTATATTCCAAGTTGCTGTTACTTTGATGTTACAAAACTTGGGAGATTCACAGACTGAGGCCGTAACGCGCAGTCCTTCCTTTACAGCCCAAGAGGGAACTACTAAGTCATGTTAGTGATTCGCTCATAATTCATCAAAAAAAAGTTCAATTTGACTGAATGTGACGAATTATAGGTACTAAAATAGTACACAATACACCTTTACTACCTATTACCTGCCTAAGTAACCACAACCCAAACTCTATACGTTCCTAGCTGTATAGGGACATCCACAGAGAAACTTTTAGCTTTTTATAAAATAACGAAGGTCGTGGGCACTTGCTCTAATATGGCATTTGTGGACGATGGTTATATAACATTTATCAACATAACGGATACATTGTTGTGGAGGCTTTTAATCGAAAAACAAACTGACGATTTTTAATAATTTATATTCAAGATTTAAACTACCATTATCTATTTATGGAAACTATGATCTTAAATATTATTTTAATCAACATTGTCACAAACCTTTAAAAATTGTTACTCCGTTTAGTCCGTGTTGACTATGAAGATAAATTCAAGTCAAAGTTACAATTATAAATTTATGGATATAAGCTTGCCACCTTAGATTAAGGATTGGTCTCCTCTGCGCTCCAACTAGATACCGCAGGTGTAGTCGCAAAGTGCGGCAACTAATACTACGCTCAAGTGGGCGTACCCGAGCCGCATTGCGTAAAAAACTTTGTAAATATAATGCTACAAGAAATTAGAAAGAAACTGGGATCACATATTTTCAGTACTTTAGTATTTTATGTTTTTTTTATTTCAATGTAAAGAAACACGCAGCGTATATGAGCTAAAAAATTTGAAAGATGCCATTGAGTGTCAAGATGCCACGTACACAAGAATCTTTACAAATAGGCAATACCTGCACACTACAATATAAAGCTGCCGTAATAAAAAAGCTATTGTTCTAGTTCGATATCTAGTTGGAGCACAGCAGGGACCAATCCTTAATATAAGCTTTCCACTTATACTCCAAATTGCTTTAATTTAAACGTATTCGTGTAAGTTTGGTGTAATCTGAGTGGGTGAAATGTAAACTACAATTTGGTCTATTAAATGTTCGTTAAGCACATTTACAAGTGAGTTATAGGAATGCATTTGGCACAAAAATGGTTCGTCTCTCCGCCTCGTTGACGCCGCGGATTTTTCTGTCGTCACAGTGTTTTGAAAGGAATGGACGGGTAGGTTAATGTATGTTTTAGAGCGTAATATTTAAAAATAAATATAAATAACCGACGTGATAATTGATAAATAATGCCGAATTATCATTTGAAAGAGCACGACTATTTGATAACTGAACATGCAACTCTAGAAATAACTACCAGCTTATAGTACCCCCTACTAGGCTCTGTAAAATAAAATTCTTTTGCATGCAATTGCATTAAATTTTACAATAAATAACCTAAAAGTGTATCGGAATTATCAAATAAATTATTTTAAATCTTTTATTAAACGCAGACTTATGTCGAAGACTTAGTACAGTATTTTAGATTACGTAAACGATATTACAATGGAATTGAATAGTATTATAGTTGTTTTTTTATAGATTTTGTGGTTCAGCCTTGTATTGTTTTACTGGATAGCATTATTTTAAAAATATGTATTAATATTTAAACTTTTGTGTAATTAATATGTATGTGAATTGTATTTTTAGTGATTGACGTTGACGAGCAATCTTTCGATTTTATGTCGATAAAATATTTTTGACTTTGACTTTGCTTACGTTCTATCGCAATCCTAGAATTCAAGAACCGATCGATAGAACGTTTTGGCGATCTCCTTTTTCAATCTATATAATATGTGACAAATAACCGTTTTCAATACTATATGGATTTGGAACTTATTAATTATATGAATTCCTTATTGTGTCGGTTTTTATTTATATAATATTAATAATATGTATGAACTTAATTGGCTGATTTGGCAGAAGTTTTTCTGTTAGATGGATATCGAAATCACATTGCTATAATGAATAAAAAAATTACCGAAATCGCAAGTGTTCATTTTTCTAATGTTTTATGATACACACAACATTCTTCGTCTTATTTACTGGCGCGTATATAGATACATCTTAATATATGTATATATTTCTTTTGTGTGTCTGTTGTAACTGAACTCCTCCTAAACGGCTGGACCGATTTTAATTATTTATTGTGTGTTCCAGTGGATTAGAGGTTGGTTTAGAATTTAGATTCTCAATTCCGTCCATATAATATAATTCTCCTGCTCATGTGTATGTTAGTGAACTCCTCGTAACGGCTGGACCGATTTTTCAAATTTGAGACCTGTGTACAGGACAACGTTTATTGGGTCTACTAGTATATATGTATATTTAAAAAAAATAGGTACTTATGATTTAAAACAAATAGACATGCAAAAATAGTCAACATGCAGGGACTTACCTCGGCTAATCGGGTTCTGGGCTCCGATGAGCAGACGTAGTTGGACATAATAATATAATAATAATAAGCCACTTATTCCATAACGAATAATATACAATCAAATGTTAGTAATTTAAAGTTCTTAAAATCTAGTGTTAATTTTATTTAAAGTGATCAGTTTAATTATTTATTCTATATTATTTTGGTTATGGACCCCATTTAGGGTATAGGCCTCCCCCAACTTTTTCCATTTTTCCCTATCCTTGGCCTGATCGATCCAGTTTCTCCCCACCGACTGCACGATGTCATCTGCCCATCACTGATTTGGTCTACCAATGCATCTTTTACCTGGTGGTCCTTTCCAAGGAAAAGACCACCAGGTAGTTGGACATAGTAATAGGCAACTGTCAAAGGTTATTGATAAGTTTAAAATTGACAAGTAAATGTACACGTACAGTACCTATCTATGTTAAGTGATTATTAGTACCGCGCGTTCACTCCCAGGGTAAAAACAAAAGAAAAGATATTTTAAAATCTCCAACTTTACTCATTCATTATGATAATTACAATGTAGACATATTTTACAGTTAAATATAAGACTAAATATATTTTAATTAGTAATAATAGATTAATAAATATAAATGGACTTCCTCGAACAACAGTAAAAATTTATTTAAGCAGACGGATACATCAAGCAAATTGATTAAAGTCATTCAATTTTTACCAATAAAAACATCTAAGCAATTTATTTATTTAAAGTGATAACCCTCACTTCTGGGATTAAATACACAAATAAAAATTGAAAACAATAATTATGAACGATGCGGGACTCGAACCCGCGAACTCTCGCGTTCAGTGTGAGCGCTCTTCCAACTGAGCCAGTTCGAGTGACGTATCGCTTATAAATCTAGATAGATTTATCAACGATACGTCACGTTTGTGGAATAAAATCATCTGTTTAAGTACCATAATTAAATATAAATTAATTTTTCATACAATGTCTCCCGTGATAGATACATCTTTACAAAGTATCGTGTGCGATACTTACCCCCTTATTCATAATGGTCCGCTAACTTTAAACAGCCGCTTAGGAGTGTTTTTTCTCATTCTGACTTAGGTCAATAGAAGAAGACAGAGTGAGAATTAGCAATGCTTTAAGTTAGCAGACTATTATGAATAAGGGGGATGGTATGTAGGTAATAATATTGCGATTGCAACTCCTTATAACTTTATCCTTTTTGCTCTATATCTTCGTTAAGATAGTGTAGGTTTGGTTCGTCCACCACGTAAAGTTCCTTCAATAGTTCAATGACCAGAGTCTGTATAAAGTCCACCTAAAAAGTAAAACATTATAAGTGATAAATAATTTATTATAATATCGTGTAGCCGTTTGTTTCTTTTTAAATTTTAAATGCTTTTAAATTTAATTATAATACTCTTAACCTTTAAATAAACAAAGAAGAACTTAAGATTTTTGCAAAAATTTGATAATTTATTGAATATGTTATGTTTTTAAAGTGATAACCCTCACTTCTGGGATTTATAACACAAATAAAACTGAAAACAAAATTTTATGAACGATGCGGGACTCGAACAGTTGGCTCAGTTGGAAAGAACGCTCGCATGGAACGTTAGAGGTCGGGTCAGTTTTATTTGTGTGATAATTTATTGTTAATAATTAACATTATTTGAATCATTTAAAATACGTCTAGACTCTAGATATACTATGACTACCTATTAAAATTCAAATCATCTGTGAACTAATATATATCTGGTATTATAAATAACTTTTTTGATATTGAAATTGATGAATAAAAAAAGTCTTTTACCATGTACGTTCATATTTATAATTTGTTTAATTACGTGTTTGGTAAATATATCACAAAATACTTAGATAATTTATACGTCTAGAGAGAGTCTCTTGCTGTTAGAACTGATAAAAACAGGCCAGGAATATTAGTTTAGTGTGCGTGACAAGCTGCGTCTTACACTCGCGATTTGTATGAGATTTTGTGTTAGTGTGCGTCAATTGCTCATAATAGAGGTTAGTTTTAAAGTAAATTTTCTTCGAAATTTCCACAATCATAGTCTATTAACGGCCGTTTTCTTACTAGAGGTAGACAAAACTATCCTTTTAAGCTTACTCGCATTTCAATAACCTATCGACATAAAGCTATTTAATAATTAATAAAACTATATTGGACATAACTATGGATAGTTAAGATCTTGTCATTAAACGGTGACAACAATGTATCCGTAACTAGAGATACGTTATTGAAAACAACCGCTAGACGTTTAAGGTAGACAAATTTATGCTTTTATGCCAACTTACTTTTCAAAAATTGCAAGACCGAAGTTGTGTTATCTGTGGTTAGGAGGATGGATAGTCTACTACAGATAAAGACCTCACATACTGATTGTTCTTACTTACATTGCAATTAAAGTTTCAATTTATTAGTTTCAATTTAGATGGCACTTGTCCTTGATTGTGAAACGCAAACCATGGATAGATAAGATTTTGCCATTAAACGGGGATAGCAGTCTATCCGTACCCAAACATAATATTTTATTGTAAATGGCCGTTAATGATCTAAGTAAAAATATATGAAAGGCTACGAAGAGCGTTTCAGTGGTAATATAATATATTAGATATAAAATTTCACTCCGATTTTCGGTATAAAAAATACTTATATAATTATTTACTGATATCATCCTTATTAAGTTTAATTACTTTTAACTGATACAGATTGTTAAAGGGCTTTAATTTATGCCTTGGCTTACACGGTTTATAATCACATAAACTCATTATTTTCTTTCATCAGCTTCAATATTTCACTCCGAAGCAAACGAAAGCAGATTTCAACCTTTAAATTGAACGACTCACGGTGCATTTTGTGTTTAAATTACTTTGAATACATTGAGATAAGAAATACAATATTGTAGGAATACTTGGTGGTGAACTACAAAATTAATAAGTCACGCTTGTAGACAGATTTAAATTAACATTTTTTGTCGGTAGTCGCGGCACGAGTCCCGGTTAGTAAGCTCTGGTATATCTAATTTAAATTCTTAGCAATTTGATATGTTTTTAAAGTTATTCACTTCTAGGATGAATACAAAAATAAAATTTGAAAAACAAAATTTTATGAACGATGTGGGACTCGAACCCACGTCCTCCGGCGTTCCGTGCCGGTGCTCTAACCAACTGAGCTAACCGTACCGAGTACCGCCTCGTTACAAAATTCTGCTTCCTTTGTTCAACTCTCAGGTTGTGGCTTCATCTACAGGATCGACTTTACAGTTGATAACCTGCTCAACCCCAATATTTGTATATTAGGAAAATGACTTGAGATGTCGCTCTTGTAAATCTAAACAATATGTTATGTTTTTAAAGTGATAACTCTATGATTAATACACAAATAAAATTTGAAAAACAAAATTTATGAGACCACAAGCTGAGAGTTGAACAAAGCATACAAGATTTTATGACGATACGTCGCTCGCTCGAACGGTTAGCTCAGTTGGTTAGAGCACTGGCACGGAACGCCAGAGGTCGTGGGTTCGAATCCCGCATCGTTCATAAAATTTCGTTTTTCAAATTTTATTTGTGTAATTTAAATTCATTTTACTCTTGATAGACTACAAATTATAATTTAGAGCATGAAAGTTAAAACACTTGAATTAAATTTTAATTTTATTCATTTTTGTGCAATTGTAGAATACGGTGGTGAATAAGGTGCAATTTTTTTTATGAAAATATGGGACGAGACGAGCAGGACGTTCAGCTGATGGTAATTGATACGCCATGCCCATTACAATGCAGTGCCGCTCAGGATTCTCAAAAAACCCCAAAATTCAGAGCGGCACTACAATTGCGCTGGTCACCTTGAGACATAAGATGTTAAGCCTCATTTGCCCAGTAATTTCACTAGCTACGGCGCCCTTCAGACCGAAACACAGTAATGCTCACACATTACTGCTTCACGGCAGAAATAGGCGCCGTTGTGGTACCCATAATCTAGCCGGCTTCCTGTGCAAAGGAGCCTCCCACTGGTAAGAATCTTTAGTATTCTGTTAATCTTGATTTACTTGTACTGAAATTTTTTAACACTTAATAACCGCACCCATTTCAATTTTATCGATTTTTAATAACACGTTCCAAAAAACTCATAACAATAGATATTCTTATTATTTCATTTTATATAATCTAATTAATATATCATCATACCAGCCAGTTTTTACTTTTTACACATATACGTCTAAACAGCGTAGTTGGTATAACGCCTTACCCCCTACGAGTGGGAGGCTCCTTTGCACCGGATGCCGGATAGATAATGGGTACAGTAATAATAATAATAATTTTTTATTTGCGAAAAACTGCCACCAAATTTTTTACAAGTACAAAAGATATGAACAATCAACATTATATAAAGAAAAGAAAATATAACAATACAAATGTTAAGAAACAATAAAGAAAGAGATATTAATTCTTTAAAACATGGAAGGATTATTTAATAACTAGAATGATAACAAACGAGGCAGCAGCGCGATTCGCAAAAAGGAAAGTTCTCAGCAAACGTTAGGACGTATTTTCCTAACACTGATATTATGAACTTCCTATATTTTTTTTTCCGTGCAAGCTATTCTGGCAGTAACGTGTAAGCATTATTGTGTTACGGTCTGAACGGCGCCGTATCTAGTGAAATTACTAGGCAAATGAGACTTAACAACTTATATGTATCAAGATGACGAGCGCAGATGTAGTGCCGCTCATAATTTTTGGGTTTATCAATAATACTCTGCGGCACTGCATTGTAATGGGCAGGGCGTATCAATAACCATCAGCTGAACTTCCTGCTCGTCGAAAAAAACTTGTCTTACCTGATCAGGAGGGCAGTAGCCATCTTTGGAAGATCGGGCTAAGGTTATTAAAACCGGTGGTGGTAACCCCTTCAAGAATATACATAGTGTCTGTTCTATTGTCTTCATGATGTGTTCATTTGGGCTAATATGGTGAGGAAGACCTTCCTCCTCTAGACCTTCGCCATCTTTCGTGCAGCCGGCCGCATGGATGGCCCACCAGTCTGGGCGTTCTCCGAGACGCTCAGCCTCAGCGGTCACTAACGGTACTAAGTCTGAAACCTGAGCATAAGTTACATCTCTAACAGATACCTAATCTATTAAAAAGCTACCTTTATGAGGGACAGGGTTTACGGGGTAAATAATTGATTAAATGCCAAATGGCCATTTCTCTATGAACATTTTAATATCTCGTAATTACACATAAACAGTCTAATGAAGAGCTTCCGATATTTCGGCTGTTACTAGCACCATACTCATCCGGAAAGATATCCCTAAACGGTATCCCTCAATATCTAACGGAAGTCTTTCCTAGATCTTTTAGATCGCATAATAAACATAAATATTATACTCAGTATCTGGATGAGTTGTGTTCCTCTACAATACAGTCTTCTAGGAACTTTCTTCAACGAACAACCAACTAAGAAAGAAAATTTTTTTTCTCTGTGTTTCTGGTCGATACAGCATAGGTACCTTCAAAAAAATGCGCATTCATCTATGAAAAAGACCTGCCACGCTGCGATTTCTCCAGAATATTGCAAGAGAGGATAACCGGCAAGAAAAAAAAACAATCCTCATCATTCGCTCGCATTCATCAACAGCATAATTTTTTCAGGCACCAGTTACACGTCGATAGACCATAATCAAGTTCAGAAAAAGTTCTCCTTAAAAGCCAATAGCACTCTTCTAAATACAAAATCCTCTGGAATTGAAAAAGCGTAGGCCGCGATGATCACCTACCAGCAAGCTCTGTTGCCCTTCGTTTCCATTAAAAACACACCTGTTGTTCGGGCGTATCTGTGGCCACTACAAATACCTGATGATTTACATTTTGATGTTTGCCGCCCCATATCTCTTTTTGGACTATTAAGTGCTATAATTAATGTGTGTAGGCTATCTATTGATAACTACCTAATAAATATTTGTCACATTGGTGATTTCCCTTTAGTTACGTAACAGTATAAGCGTCGCTTCCGTTTATTTGATCGAACATAATCTAATTTATATATTGACTTGAAAAATTAACGTGTCCCTTACGAGAATGCAAATTTTTGGAATGTAATAATTGTGAAATCGGTAAAATTAAAACTGTTGGTAATAATTAAGAATTGACACATAATGAAATTACAAATTTGCTTATTGAAACCCCTCTTGTATTAAAACTTGAATTCGTCACTCTCGAAAAGTAACCTCTTGAGTTTTTGGCCTTAAATAAATGAAGTTTATTTTGGTTGAAATTTGGAAAATTTAATATTTCCTACGTGTTCGCCGGTACCCGAGTTATTGACAGTTAGACAACCTAGTTTATGGCAACCTATAAATCCAGATTTAGATAATGTTTCTCTGAGGTGAACGTCACACCATCCGGTGATAATAATAGCAATAAACTTGTAACTCTAAATAATTTCCATGATAACGCGATCAATAAAGGGGCTGCTTTCTATGTAATACGGACAATTACATTTATTTATATAAATAGACCTGGCATTCCATAAGGATTTACTCGCATTATTCACATTTTTTCATACGTACACAGACATATTACAGGCAAAATAGAAATCTGATGAAAGTATGCAAATTATGGAAAAGAGCAAAGGTACCTTATTGTAATATTTCGATCGAATTCCTGCGTAATTATTTAAGCTCCCATGTTCATCTAAATGCGAGAACAACTCCTCCAACTCATCCAGTTGCCTCTCCCGCTGCTGAACAAAATTATCCAGAGTAACCACGTCGTCTGTATCAGGTATACTAAAGTGGAATATCTCCCCAATGCGATCATACAAGCCAATGTTCTCATAAAGGCTCAAAAATGGATTCGCTGTACTGAAGAAATCTAAATCGATATCGAGTATATAGGGATGTGAGATCCCTATGTCATTATATAACTTATTGAAATCAAACTCATTGGTGTTATTGAGTTCTGCGACTGTAAAAATAAATTTCCGCTTGTTTACAAGTTGTGATGAGTACAAAGCGTCTGAGAGATAGTAAGGTTCGATGCTATCGACACGAAGAAAGCCCGTAGCGGGGTGGTCTCCTACATTGACCACGCGGGTGCCGTCTGTGAGCTGTTTCGCCCAAGGGGGTCGGATCCACACCACGCGGCTCAAATGCCCGGAGGCCGCGGCGGGCACGATCCAATTTTCAATCTCCAATAATTCTAAAACTTTTCGCCCTGATCTTGCTTCGTCTCCTTTTAATTTACGATCAATAAGCATGTCTGGATGCGAGTCTAAATGCAATAAAGTCGTCCCTTCTACGGGTAATTTCTTTCCTCCTATGGCAGAGTAAATAAATTGCAACGCATCGTTGTGCTCTTCGACAACATGTAATGGAATCTTCTTAAAACGTTTCAAATTTTCATTACCGTTTGATGGATGCATCTTAGCGTGCAAACTTTCTCACTTCGGTATCCTAAAACAAAATGAAAAGAATAAATTTTGGAACGAATGGGGCCAAAACACAAGCTGAATCACAACTGCAACTAAAACTTTTTGAAATACTCGCTTTTAAAGAGCAGACGTTCGTTTTAAATGTCAAGTTCATGTGATAAAGATATGGATGGTGTTTGATTACGATTTTTGTAATGTATTCCAATGCTTTATGATTCCACCGATCGATTCTGCAAGTACTTGTTTTTTTTTATTAAACTAATTTTAAATGAACGTCAGGGAGTCAGCAATGTATTAGCCATAGGGTGGATATAAAAATTTGGCCACAAGTACCTGTAATTTATTTTAGTATAATTAATTATCTGATGTAAATTGCACCCATATGTTTTTTTAATCAGCTCTGTGTCATTTTAAACGAAACTATGTAAAGAACATCAGTCTCAGTCAGCCGCAACATACAGGTTGCCAGGTGTAAACAGGTACATTTTTGTTAATAAATTGTAGTCATCTGTTTTTTTTTATAATTTTAATACAAAATTCAAGTTTTATATTTACTATTTACGATAAACCATTTTGGTTGCCATGATTTTAATAAATATATCTCGCTTCAGTTAAATGTGAGCAAGTATTTGTTGTTTAATCAATTTTACGTAATTTTAAGCATTTGAGAAATTAAAAAAAAAAGTGGTTGCCAGCTCTGTCAGCCGCAACATAAGGGTTGCCAGGTGTAAACAGGTATTTTATTGATAATTATTAAAAGTAATCTATTTTTTAAATTTTAATATAAAATTGAAGTATTTTGGCGGCAGAGATCAGGTAAAATTTCTTTCCGATGAATGCGTTAGGAGAATGAACCGTGTTCGTTGACATCCAAAACTATATCTAATTTATCATAGATTAATTCCGAAAATCGACAAAATAATAACCAACGTGTCTATTCTGCTCCACAAATATTTATTTCCGTAATCGAAGAATAAATACACAAATTGTCCCTTCGCCCTTTACAAGCGCCCAAGTTCAACTCTACTTAGGCAAAAGTGGGTCAAGGCTCAGGGGCGAATCGAAGGAAATTTCCGTCCTGATACAACTGCGCAATTGTTAAAACTCTGTTGACTGAGGTGTACAATTTGTAGCCTCGCACTGACAGTGACAAAGTACAACGAAAACAAAGCCGAGCAAATATTATTGCCCAGTAAACAGTTGTTTTTATTTGGTCGAGTGCGGAGTTCAGTAATATTATGTGCGATGATACGTAGGTCACACTAAAAGTTTTGCGTAACTTAAAAAAACAACATGTTATAACCAAAATATTATGTTTTTTGCTTTTCAAAATACTCTCCTTTACATTTTAAACGTGTTTTCAGGCGATCGAACCATTTTTAAAACAGGAGGACCACAGATCTGAAGGCATGTTTTCTACGTGCTCATTGAACGCTATCACTGCCTTCGGAATTGGTAAAAGTAAAACCTCTCATCAAATCTTTGATTTTGTTGGTGCAGGATGAGTGACAAGTTGTACTTTTTCCAAAGCTAAAAATGACTTAGTTTTGTTGACCGTGTGTGAAGAAGCGTGGTCATAATGTAGGAGAACGCGGCTTTTTGGTCATCTTTCGCAAGATTATTTTTAACACCCTGGGTAAACAAATGGTTGAATGAATGAATACTGTTCGGCATTAACACACTTTTGATCTTCAAATGGAATTGTGCACATGAGACCCGTAGCTGAGAAAAAAATGCGTTCATTCTTTTACCAGCGTTTCTTGCCTGCCTCACCTTTGTTGGCCTGTTCTCACTTCAAACACCGATTCACAAAATTGTTGTTTTTTTTTCGGGTTCAAAACAATAAATCCATGTTTCGTCTCCTGTAACAACGTCATAAACAGCATTTGAATGTCCGTGGTCGTACTTCATTAGCATCTGTGAGCAAAATTCCACACGAGCTGCGCCGCTGTCATTTCGTGAGGGATCCAACGACAGCGAAGTTTCCAAACTTTCAATTCTTCTTGTAAAATTTTCTGAATTTGGCTCATACCAATCTCCAATAGTCCTCGTATTGTCTCATAGGTAATCCGCGGGTTTTCGGGAATTAGCCGCTTAACAGTAGCCACATTATTTTCGTTGACGGCAGTTGAAGGCGAAAACGCACGAAATTCGTCATGTAAAGAAACCCGACCACTCTCAAATTCAGCAAATCATAACGTCACGATGCTCAAGCAAGGTGCTTCTATCCCAAAAGCATTTTTAAGACGAGCGGCACGGTCTTGCGGAGAGAGAGAAATTTTAAAATAATAAAAAGTCATCGCTCTATAATATATTTCATCACGAGTGCGGAAAGCCTGTCATTGCAAAGAGTTCCAACGTGAGTGAGGGTTGACAGTCGGAACAAGTTGCAATGACGGTTCCGCACGTGTACTGAACAACTATTTTTAATACAGTTGCGAAAAAATGAAGCAAGTTAATAGAATAATAATAACACAATAAACTCAACTAACTAAAATGGCGCCAACCGTAAAATAATATAAGCAGAGATTTTTTTTGATACCTTCACCCATTTTGGGTAGGCAAAGGGTAGCCCATACAGCCATACCATACCATGTCTTCAGTAGATTTTTTTTATTGATATGAAATGAAAATGAAATTTAATGAGATGAAATGAAATAAAACCTTACCTAACTCATTGAATCAAATCATTAAATCTGATATTGAAACAAATTAGTAGCTTCTATTAAGAAATATTTGCATAAATCATAAAGACTTCGTGGTTAGTTTTTTCTTTTTAATAGACATTATTTTGACAGTTGGGAAAGAGAACGCACGGGTTCGGAAAAGGTAAAGAAAAAGCACGAGTATGTAATAGCCCATATCCCGAACGCTATACGTCCCTGCAATACGCCACTTTTTGTGCAACTGTATTAAAAAAATCCTTTCGATTTAACTCCATTTTAGTTGCGCACCTAGAACTTTGATGTGTGATAAAAAACAATTGACAAATGATTTCCCACCAATCGTTTTTTTTATTACTAAGAAGGTTGCAATGTTTCAAAAATATAACATTCGAAATTCAAATAGTTCCGATTAGCTAGAAGTGCAAAACTCTTAGTGTGTAATTAACCCCATGTAATTAGTAACCTCAAATAATTTTAATGTTGATAATCAACGAATGATTATCAATAATTAATGGAAAGTAATTACATCTATAAACATACATAACTACATTTCCTGACTGATTGAGTCGACTGACGCAGTGCCGCTGTGGCTACCAACACGAAATGTAGAAACATAGGTTCCTTAAATTACATTAGTGAGTGGCAACTTAAAAACCATCAGAGAGTAAGTGTTAAATTTACATTGTCAGATTCTTAATTTATTCGTATTTTTGTCAGTTTGCAGACTATTGCTGTACTACTCCCTAAGTATCCGCAGCGTTGCAAGCGTCTTTAGCAATGTAGAGCATAAATAGGCGACAGTCGTCTCGCAAGCAATTAGTACTTCAGTAGTAGCTGATCCGGCAAACATTGTTTTGCCATATAAATTAAGTACCCCGCGCCCGCTCATTGTATCTATAAATTGTCATAATTATTATTATGTAATGAAATGCCATTGACATACATTTTTTCATATTTTAAGCTCGTAGATTCCATAACTAACGTAACTTTGTTTATGAACCATGAAGTGAAACAGACACAATATCCAGTAAATGTTATGAGGAACTTGGTACAACAGTGAAACAATACAGTGAAAATGAAATTAAAAACGGCTGAGTTTAACTGAATCTGAAATTAACGTGTATAAACCGACAGACATGCCTAAAAACAGACAAAACTTCGAAACAGTTACGAAAAAGTATTGAATATACATATTTACGGCAGTTATACAACTTTATTATAGACATATAGATTTTAAAATTCACGGGCTCCACTTTTCCCGAACCGAAACGACTTACGGCCGTTCCCAATATACTATCTAAAGATAGAGATAAATTACTACCTTCAAATGTCAGTAATTAACTGTCAATAATCTGAAGGGACAGCTTCTAATATACCCGATAGGTCATTCTTATCGCCTTACATTGCGACGCGTGAATTGCAATTTCCATACAAACTTCTATCGCTGGTAAACTATACGTCCTCCCATTGACAGACAGCGTGTACGGTGAGTTACCGTCGATAAGTTTATTGGGACAGAAAAGTCAATGATAGTTACGATTTTTATCCCAAGCAGGCCACAACCGGAGATAGACTGAATATTGGGAACGGCCGTTAGTGACTTTCAAGAATAGAGCAAACTCCCAACTTAAGCCGATAACGCATCTCTTGGACCCTGGTGTTGCGCATGTCCTATGCCGGTTGCCTTACCACATCCCATCACATGAGCCTCCCGTTTGCCCGTCATAAAAAAATAAGGAAATCATAACCGAAATAATAATCTTGGGTACTTTTAATTAAATTAGAATCATGAAATTCTCCACAGATTTGGTGAGGAAGATAACAGAAATATAACAGAAATAAAAGAATAAAATCTGCAAACAGTTTCAAACTTATATTTCTCAACATAATTGTAATTATTAAAAAGCAAATTTGTTTGTCTATCATAGCTACCTATAGCTACCATTATATTGATGGGAATGTAAATTCTGTAATTTCAGTGTAAATTCAACTGTTTCATTGAAGTGAAGGTGAAGGCAAGTTTGACAATTTTGTGATGGGGAAAAAAACTTAAATAGAAACTTGATAGGTACGTCCTTCAAATCAAAATCTTTCACAAAAGTCAGTGCTATAAAGACAACGGCATCTCTGAGTAAAAAAATTCTAAATCATCCAATAAAAGTTTTCGCTCTCGACTTTTTTCCTTCTCCAAAACTTAACCAGTCGTAACGAATTTTGGAAACCGAATGGAAAAGCAATATTCTGTGTCGGACTATTTATATTCTTCCGCTTATTGTTGTCCGATTTGTAGGCTTGATTTGGAAACCAGGGAATGAAATGAGATCTTTTCAACACCAACTACTTGTTTCGGAGAAAACTAATTTTGTATTCACTGGACAAGTCAAAAATCTAAACAGCTGCTACTGGAATGCAACTTCAAACCATCTGTATTAAGGCGAAGGGTAAACAGAAAACATGCAAACAAGGTGTTTTTAGACAAGTTTTGAGGTGAAGATATAGGATTTGGAGCTATGAACACTACTTTATCCTGTTACACATACCCTTAAGTCTTACTTGTAGGTTGCTAATGCTTATTGTTGGTTAAAGTTAGCACTCCAGAGCTATTATGAACTACCAGTTTTCTTTGCAGTTAAACAAGTTTTTTATCAGCATCATGCATTTGTTTAGTATACTACTATCATAAAAGTTGTTCTTATAGACTTTACTTTTTTATGTAGGTACATTTATTCAGATTAGTAATCAATAATGAGGATTGTAAGCAATTAAGCAGTTTGCGCCTGTTAAAATGTTACATTTTCGACGCAAGAATTTTGAAAATATTGGCTTTGTTACATAGGAGTCGTGAATTCATATCGCTCAAGGTCGCCGGCATTTAGTGTCGCCTTAAGTAGATTTATTACTTATTAGTTTATTATTGGTATGAATGTGACAGATAAGCGTTTTCTATACTTTAAAGATTTGGAAATTAAGATTGACATTTTGAAATACTAATTCAGGATCAGGACAAATGGCATAAAATCTGAGTTCTTAGTAATCTTAAACAAGTGAAGGTCTATTAGAATCCGCCGTTAGAGCCTCACAAAAAAGACGACATTACACCATATGATAAGTAATTACAGTAATTAATAATAGAGTTAATTAAATACAAAGTGTACAAATACATAGGTCATGGAGTCTCCGTTACAATATAGGTAGTTTACTTATTTACTGGGTTTAAAATATACTGAATTATGGCTTAAAGGCGTGTGATGTGTACAGTTTACACCCTAATTCGTGACATTGTCGACACCGAAGGAATTAACATGATCCATCATGTGGGCGTGAGTACTCTCGCGTAAATTGCGGCAAACATTGATAGCGAAACGTTTCCTGGAGCCGGTGGTAAACATCCGGCGGGCGCGGCCGCGTCGCAAGGCGCGATGCGTAGATGCGCGTTGCAGGCCCGATGCGGGGCGGGGGAACTGTTATGACGGCTTCCGAGGTCGATATTTCGCCAATGACGTCACTACGCTACTACGCTCGTCCAAACAGACCCCGCACTCCTCACCCCCGGTGACCTATTGCGCCGTAACGCCCACTCGGGTCAAGGCGCAACCGGCAACAATCCCGCAAGGCCTCCGCTGTTGTTCTAACTTCATTTTAATTGTTTATTTTGATAGCATCATTCATTTAGCACTTATATTCTGCCACGTCATGTTTTATAGAAATTACACGAACAATTAAATTATCGCGTAGCCGTATAGTAATGTACCTACATAGAAAAAAAATAACAAGAACAAAATATTTACATCAATAATTATTAGAAGACACATGTTTCTACAGCTGCACCCCTGGCAACTGTAGAAACATAAAATAGATGACAGTAATTTACAATGCAGATCACCTAATAAGTCATTAAAGTTATTTGCCTGATGCGGTGACCACCTCATGACAAATGTTTACCGACGTCGATACTCTTTTGCAACACCAGAGGAACAACAGGTGCTTTGCCGGCCTTTCAGGTGGGTGAAGAAACACCGCGAAATGTGTCTTGAGATGTTGTCTCGCTCTGTTCAAGATCTAAGTTTATTCGAAGTCAATTTTAAGTTCCGCTGCGTGTTCTGCGGAATTTATACTCGATCGAATTTTCTAGACCCACTTTTCCGATACTAGACGAGGCACTATTGTCGAGGAGCGGTAATATGACGCAAAACTGGTTCGTCTAGATATTTAAATGGATAATGCTCATTTCACTTATTTCTGAAACCTTCACAAGGGAGATTACGAAAACATTTGTTCCAGCTCAAGTTGATGATTACCCGAGAACAGCAGGTTTCTTATATGGCATCTCTAGTATTAACTTTTTTTTATGAAAATAGTGGACGAGACGAGCAGGACGTTCAGCTGATGGATCAGGATTATTGAAAAACCCAAAAATTCTGAGCGGAACTATACTCTCTATACACTACTCTCGTCACCATGAGACATAAGATGTTAAGTCTCATTTGCCCAGTAGAATCGCTAGCTACGGCGCTCTTCAGACCGTAACACAGTAATGTTCATTCTGCTTCACGGCAGAAATAGGCGCCGTTGTGGTACTTAAAATCTAGCCGGCATCCTGTGCAAACTGGTAGATCAGACTACGTACGAGGTATCTACGACAGAACCAAGCATTTTCAAGTTAACATATTATGCTTTGCAGACGAACTAGTGTGTGAAAACGTGACATAACACGTCATACTCTTGGGGAACACCAGTGTTAAGGTCTCAACAACAACCATGGAAAATGACCAAAATGCAGCGCCCAGCAAGGAAGCTTGTTTTTTTTTAAATATTTATTTAAAATAAAATTTAGTTATAGCTTACAATATAATAACACACATTTAAACTTTAGGAAGCTTAACTGTGTGTGAAGCCGCTTAAAATTTAATTACATAATATTTAAAAAGAAAAGAACAATTATTATCAATTAATATCTACAGTTATTACAAGATCTTATTTTAAACAAAGTAGTATAGAAATCAATAAAATACAAAATAAAAAATAATTATCAACTAAATGTTAGCAATTACAAATTAGTTGTCTACTTAGCTTACTTAATATTATATTAATGAAGGATTTTGTAAAAAGTACTTTTTTAACGATGACTTATATTTATTTTTATTTATATATAAATTTTGAATCTCTATGGGAGTCTCGTTTAAGTATAGAGGAATGACGTAGTTGTTTGCTCTGGTGCCATATATATTTGTAGATTTAGGTAATTGAAATGACATATTTGTTCCTGTAAATAGTCTTAAATGAGGCAGTCTTTGAATTTCTGGCTGTTGATCCACTAGCAAAACTCTGGAAAAACTTATAAAATAGAAGTTAGAGAATTGCCTTGTGCCTTACTCCATCAAAGTCCTTCAATATACAGACGAAGAGGTGAAGAACAATCAGCAAAAAAGCACTCTTAAGGCGAAGAGTAAGCAGAAAACACGCAAACATGGTGTTTTTAGACAAGTTTTGTGGTGAAAGTATAGCATTTCGAGCTATAAACACTACTTAATCCTATTACACATACCCTTAAGTCTTATTTGTAGGTTGCTAATGGTTGCTGTTGGTTATAGTTAACACTGCCGAGCCTTGTTGAACTACCACTTTTCTTTGAAGTTAAACAAGTTTTTTGGCATGGCGTGACGCATTTTTTTGGTACTTCTCTCAGAAAAGTAATTCTTATAGCTTGTACTTTTTTGTGTAGGTTCATTTATTCAGATTAATAGTGAATAACGAGGATTGTAAGCATATAAACTGCTTCCCACGCAAGAATTTCGAAAATATTGGCTTTTTTACATAGATGGCGGGCCGGCAGCCGTGAACTCATATCGCTCAAGGTCGCTGGCATTTAGTGTTGCCTTAACTTCAGAGAACAGGGCAAAGCACCTGGAGTCACCAGGCGCTCTTCGGGAAGTCTTCCGAGACGTTAAGAAGTTGGGTGATTTCTTGGAGGAGCTTGGCTGGTTGGAGTAGCCTCTACCACCTACTACTCGCACGCAAAATTAGGCGCATATGACGTCGAGTTGCGGAGAGCACCCGTATGAAGAAGAAGAATAATTTCAGAGAACTTCTCTTCTTAACAAAATACATAGGTAGATGAAAGGCAGCAGTTAATATATGCGTGGAAGAATTTAGATAAAATATAAGTATCCTGGACATAGAAGACAAAGGCGATTGTAGGAAATTTTCATATTATGCTCCTCTGCATAAAATTGTAGCTAAAATTATATTTAGGAAAGTTCATTCCTGTCCAATTAATTAAATATCGAGTATACATTATGGGTTCAATAATAAGTCTACTGTATTTATGATGCATGAATTAAGCTGTGGTTTGTATGAATTGACATTATTAGTTATTTGCAATCAAAATACAAATGAAGCGAAGAGTGCAACTCAGTCATATGAAAATTAAAATAAATAAAAAATTATTGATCACAGTCCACCTCACACCATGAAATAACAAATGCAAAAAAATAGAGCATTATAACAGCATCATATTTAGAGCAATTAAAAAAAAGTGGTCAGGTGCAGGTCGGATTCGCCCATCGGGTTCTGCAGCATCAAGTAACATAATATAAAAGTTATATAGAAAGGAAAATGATATTAAATTATTTAAATTGAAAACGGAAAAAATCATTGTTCAAAATAATACAGTAAAAATGAGCTCTCATCATTTGTAGGTATAGAAAAAAAACTACTTACTAGATCTCGTTCATCCAATTTTCGGTGGAAGTTTAAATGGTAATGTAAATCATATATTTTTTTTGTATTATCTCTCTTAGTTACAAGGGGGGGCACATGGAAGTGTCTTTCGCGCAAACACGTAAAAAATAAATAAAATATAACCAATGAAAATATTATTAACATTAGCATCATAAACACGTTTATTTTAGGAATCCATTTTCAGTCACTATAAATAATGATTCTAAAATTACTTAATAATAAAAAACCAAGATAAATTTAATATGTTGCTAATCACTGAAAATAATATCTAGCCAACATACCAGCAATTGTGTTTACAATGGACTTTGATGTAACACTGTGCTTGAAGCAATAAATTGCGTTTCCATATTTTATATTTCACATATTTATAGCATTTTTGTTATTTCCATGACAATTGGTCCTGCGCTCCCTCATCCAATGTATTCCGGTGATCTTGACCAGATTGCCGGTCCATCATGTGGAAAGACCTCCCATAAACTACTAAACTAACACTGTATCTTCCGGTATGTGGTCACCATTTGAGGACTTTATTGTCCATTTTACATTTTTGTTTAATTAATAATAAAAAAAATTCATAAGGAAAAAAATAATTAAGATAAAAAATAAAAATATTTGAACTAAATAAAAGTAATATTATGTAACATATGCATAATACACCCAAATCTTTAAAAATAATTTAATGATATTTAATTACACAATAAGTAACTAAATTATGTGGTATAACAATATTTTCGTTGGTTTGTATTAAATGCCTTCTTTATCACAATATTGTTTTTTTTACAAACATAAAATAGCATGAGGAATATTTTGTTATCTTGTGTGCATACATAAGGACACACACACACATTTTTTGTACAGTATCGGGTTGGTACAAATTTTTAAATTCAGACAAGGCACCATACTACTCATTGTGATCAGTGTATGGGAGATGAAGTGTGTATTACACAAACATATTGGTATCTTTTTGTGAACAATATACTTAATTTATTTCAACATTATCTGTGGTGAAATGGGTAGTAATAGCCCACCATCAAGTGAGGACTATTTATAGCTGACAGAGGAGTAAAAATAAAATCTAAATTTATAAATTAAGAATTTGGTACATACACTTTATATTGACATTTTAGATACTCACAGTATTGATGCATCATCACCTATGAAGATTTTCTGAGGCAAAATACTCAGAAACTTTATTGTTGTTCATGAAAATATGACAAAAGAAACAGCAAATTAGTTAGTGTGACTTTCAGCACAACAATGTCTGATTAAAAAGAGATTTTTTTTATTTGTGTGGGGTAGTTACTACTACCCCACACAAATAAAAAAAATCTGTACTGTTGACTTACTAGTCAACAGTCCTCAAATAATAATAATGGAAGTTTATTATGGTTTATGAAAGAAAAATACATATCTATTAATATCAACTACATAAGCCTATCAATCCATTCAGTGTTAGAAATGCTTGCTTGGTCCTTATCCTAGTGGTTGGTCTGTATGAAGGTATTCTGTTAGTCAATTTAAAGACTGGGATTCATCAGTTTTTTAAGCTGGACAATACATATAAAATATTATCGAATCTTTATTGTATAACTAAACATATTTTTTATTTTAGTATGGAATCCTAATAATTAAGCTTGACTTACACTATCCGATTATCACTTTCCGATCTCCTAAAAGATGTGTGTTAATTTGTATAGTAATAATATTGACACACTTTTACACAAATTATTTTGCCCCAAATTAGGCATAGCCTGTGCTATTGGTTGCAATACAACGATATTTTTAATACGATATACATAAATACGTATAAACATCCATGACTCGGTAACAAACATTTATATTCATCGGATAAATGTTTGCACCTACCGGGATTCGAACCAGGGACCTTTATCTAGACAAAATCATTATTATATGTTTGTAATAACAATATCAAACTGTTTGTAATTGATTATAAGTAGATGTTACTAATAAGTAAATAACGGTAGATAAATAAATAAAAACAATATCTAATGTACATACCAATATCAACATTTATGTTCCTAGATTTATAACGACGGTAACATTTACCTTTAGATTAGTAGCGTTTATATAACATTTGTTCTGTAAGTCTTCATTTAGATTATAAAGTAACGCCTAAAATTAAGTAAAGTGATATTATTTTTTATTTGTTTACACTTTTTATAGGTTATAAAATTTATTCAGACTTTAGAGAAAGCGTCAAGAAGAATTATGACATTGACATTTCTAGGGTTTGGGCAAAGAATATGTAATAGTACAAATAGATGGGTAGCAAACACTACCTACTCTAAGGACAAAAAAGTGTTGTGGTGGATTTGTGTGTATTTTTCGAGATATGCAGTCACGTGACTAAAATCGCGATATGTTAAAAATGTTTATAGCTCAACTCAGACAAAATAGACTGAACATTGAACAAAAACAATTTAGTGACACATGCCGCAAATTACATACTTTCTGAGTAGCTTCTTTTGAGAGCCAAGCGTTCGAATATAGCCTTGTTGATCTTTTCATAACAACGTTGAAATATACGTAGAAGAAAGTTAGTGCACCTCCTCTCATTGTATGTGTGCGCTAGCGGTGATAGACTGATAGCGAGGTTGGGACTTGCGACACGCCGGGTTGTGTCTCATATCATTCGTCCAAAATTATCTAATTATCTTAACATTCCACTTCTCAAAAATTTACAATTCAAATATTAATAATTATCACAATGTTTATTATAAGAAAACAGTAACACTGATACCTACTGCAGAAGCCGCCCTATGAAAATTTCTGTGAATCTGATCATTTAATTAAACATAGCGTCAAATCATCGAGGTGAGACAGATGCTGCAGATTTTGACGACATAAAATTCAAATTTCCTCTGAACGCAACTAGCTTTCGTCGATGTTAAGAGCTCACAATATGTATAATATAATAACAAGAGTAAAAATAAAAAACTTATGCCCACATATTTTTAGCGTTTCATATTTCGTCTTGAAATGGCCTCGGTCCTGGTTCATTGTATGAATAGCTATATGATATATAAAATATGAATAATAAAAGATATGCTATATATACTGACCCAAAACTCACTGGTTCTGTTTTTTTTTTCATTCGTCTTCTTAGTTACAACAGAACAACTCTTTTTCACGGTCCATTTATCTCGATTTGCACGTTTGAGCGCACCGACACCGAAAATTTTACTGTTGAGGAGTCAGAATGACCATATCAAGATTTAAAGAACTACTAACCAAGACCTTTTGATCATCATATGGAGATGCTTGGTTTAACTATAAGGTAAGAAATAAAACATAGTAATAATTAATAATAAACACACCGACTCCAAAAATAATAATTGTTACTACATCTTATTGTCGTAATAATAATTATTTGAGTGACTTTTAGGTAGTTTAATATTTATCATTTCATTTTACTAACGAGAACTCTAAAAATAATTTTAAGATAAGATTATATGATTTGTAGAAGAAAACTCAATTTTTTTCTTACTTTTTAGTGCATAAATGCCTGTTATTCGTCGGTATGTCTTCTTTATGTTTGTTACCTCAAAACTTTCGACTGGGTGAACCGATTTTGATAATTCTTCCTTAATAATGCTTGCCGTGGGGTCCCATTGTAATTTGGTCCAGATCTGACGTTGGCATCCATGAGAAAACCATAAAAGTCTTAAATTTGATATACATACGTACCTATAGCAAGTCGATGATAAATTTACGAATAACTCAATATCGCGCCAACCGATTTCGATGATTCTTTTTTTTGGAAACGATATACTTCAAAGATAGTTTGGTTATGTTCTGATTACCAAATCCATGACAAAGTAACGGAACTCTTCAATTCTTAGGAGCAAATTAACGATACTCGGCCGAATCTTTTTGCTATCCGGATATTTAAGTCATCTACCATATCATAGTTATGATCAAGTAATTGTCGTAGTCGAATATGACAATCAATGTGACTCCTTAGCGACTTACAGTAAGGGTGCGATCTGTGGCAGAATTACTGTCTGTAATCAAATAGCAAAAATCAAATTGCTGCATTGAAAAATTTAGTATATCTACACATATTAAGACAAATTGTTAGTTAGTGTACTTAAATTCGCCATCAAAAAATAAAATAAAAATTAACAATAAAACAACCAAATCAAAAACAATAGATATAACATGCATTAAAAAGTATAAAAATAATTGCGTATTTTTATACAATCTAATTAATTAATCTTATTTTAGTTACGATTATTATAATTTTTAGTGCATATTATAACTATTGTTTTTGAAGTCAGTTGTTTTTCGTTAAAAATTTTTTGTCGAAAAAAATAGAACCGAGACGAAAAAAATAGAACCTAGAGTCGTGAAGCCAGTAAAAAAAAACAATAATTATTTATCTTTTATTTCCTATATTGTCTATTCCAAAGAGAATTTAAACACTACGTTCAGTCTATTCCGTTTCTATCGTGGTTACGTGAATATAGTAGGGGAGCCCACGATGCTAAATGGGGATTTACTCGAGCGTCGTAGAGACCTATTGGGTTGCAAAGCTTAGATGATAAGAAGAAAAAAATGTTATATGATATATACCTTTTCATCGGTGGGGGAAGCGGCTATAGATTTTTAAAATATGGAAAAAAAAACTGTTGCATGGACATCCTCGAACGCGTCAGATATTGATAGCACCAATGCCCTACGTATTTTTAATAATGTACGTATGTTAATCTGATCGTTTGCATGATGCGGGTGGTTGTATGTAAGGGTTGAAAATGAAAAAAGAAAAATTAATCGAGCGCGTCAGATTTTCTAAGGGAGTTAAGTGCACCAAAAAAAGCTGTCATTCACTAATCTGACGATTTCGATGGGACGCAAACTCGCGGCCATTTTCATAATGCAAAAAAAAATTCGCCATTTTGAAATACTCAAGCGCGTCAGATTAAGATTAAGATAAGATATATGGTTCATTTTTATGTTCTAAACGTACTGTCTTATGATTATCCCTCTCGTTAATCGTCAGATTATGATCTGATGATTATCGAGAGTGATTCGTCTGATTTGACAAAAAAAAATTAGAAAAACGGTTCACCCTAAATGCCATACCTGCAACTTCCCGCTAATTCCATTCCTGGGCGCTTAAAATTGTACTTATGACATTTTTGAGCTCAAAATATAATTTATGTGATATTTGAGTTCAGCGAGTTCAAAAATGCATATATATATTATTGCTTTTAGTTAAAAGCTTTGTTAAAAATTTGAGCTCTCCCAGCTTGAAAGTCTGATAGAAGTTTTATAGAACACTATTTTTGGAATTTTCAAACCGCAATAACTTATGAATGGATCAAGCGATTTTCACGCGGTTTTATCATCCTCATAAGTAATTTTCTAGTTTTAATTGATAGAACCAAAACTTTCGGAGTAATCCCGAAACTTTTTCGGGTTTCTTTCGCTCACGATATCTCTCGAACGAATCAACCGATTTTGACCAGCTTAGTAGCGATCGACGTGATTTTTCAAGCTCAAAGGCGGATTAGTTTTTGAAGTTGATCGATAAAGCCGTTTGAAAGTTATTCCAAAAAAACCACTTTCAAAAATTCATTAATTATTATTTATAGCACTGTGCGTGATATAAATCATTTAATGATGATTCCATCGACAATTCGAGGTTATCATAATATGTTCCTCGAGACTTTCGGATAAACGGCTTGCTCCGACGATATTCCAACATATTTACACATTTTTTTTAATATTTCTACTGTAAATTTAATTGTTTTTTAGTGAGGTACTTTCACCACAAAAACACGTTTAAAATTTATATCACTCATATTAAATATTTATAAACTTTAATTCTCATAAATAATATTAACTTTATCGACGATTTTTTGTTATTTCGGCTTGCGGAAATCGTCAGATTATATATTTTTCATTATTCTTAAATTATTTCCTTCAAAATTTCATTTCAATTCAAAAAAAAATTAAGCTACGCTCGAGAATGTTGAGATGACGTTTTTTTACAACTTTGCTGCCCTCCCTTTTCTTTACGTCACTCTCAAATTGTCAGATTAGTGGAATATACACTTTATGTAATTAACTCACCCTACCTTAATCTGACGCGCTCGAGAATTTCTGATGGTCAATTTTTTTTTTTGCAGTTAAAAAGCATGCAGAGTCAAATCTAATGTTAGCCGAGGCAATGGTACTTGGTTTGATGGTATTCGAATTACTTTACCACAAGTAATTTATTTTGATGTACCTATGCCTATACACGCAAGTGGAGCTATTATGATAATTTTAATATTAGAGAAATATTTCACAGACTTGATATTTGAATATTTGTGGAGAAGATTCGTAGAAATTACAAAAAGAGACCCATTTGAAGAATTAATTAAAGTAATCAATTATGTTAATAATAATAAACATTTATAAAAGTTTTCATTGTTTTTTTTTAAACCACACTTTTAGTAAAAGTAATATACCCCCAGGATGCCAGGTTATGTTAGAACATATCTATGCATATGTTTTACCCTCCCGCAGCCATGCAAGCGCTTATGTAACGTTTTATTTACGTGTTCTACCCGTTTTCGGTTAGAATTTTTTCGTTATTTTCTTGAAAACGGTGCATTACCTTGTAAAAATAGTGGAAGCACTATAGTCATGAACCAAAACCCTATCAACAACAAATTATAAAAATTGGTAATGTTATGTTAGAACCGAATTGTAGGCGTTTCCCCCCATTAACAAATTAGGGAAGGGGGAGGGTCGAATCTTTTTTTCTTGTACATATTACAAACTGTATGAAAACTGTGTATTGCGTTGTAAGCACTATAATAGTGGACACAAGCTCTATAAACTACAATTCATTAAAATTGGTTAGGTTAGTACACTTAAAACAACGAACGAGCCGATCGTAGCGTGCCACGGCAGCGGCCGGCGAGTGCTAGAACCGAATAGTCCGCGTCCCCCTCCCCCCCCCATTTAAGTACGGGGGAACATTCCCAGCCCTTAAAAATGTCATAATTTGAGGTTAGGTTATAATGCTTTAACTCTAGAACGGTGCATTACCTTGTAATAAAATCTGCGTGCAACTAAAACGTGTCTGTTGAATGAAAGCTGCATAAAGATGAAACTATTTTTCTTAAGTCTCTTGAAAAGTTTCTAGAAAATGACTGAAGGGCTTATATACGCCGAGTGACTTCTGAAGAAGCCAGTGACACACAGTTTCACATTGGGAGTGGTTAAAATAAATAAAAGACACAATTGATTAATCCTAAATATAAATTTATTTTATATGTATTTTGCACATCGACGAAATAATAATTATTTAAACCAAATGATTAAATGATTAGTTCTAAACACAACACGTAAAAACCATCAGATTCGAACCTCTACGAAAAATATGACCATGACAGCACTTAATTATCTATAATCTAAAATTACTATGAATTTTCAAAAAAGAATACAATACGAAAACAATTTTAATATCGTCATAAATGCTTTATCTTTATTTCTCTTATTGAGACTTGCACCTGTTAGATATAAAAATAATTTATTAATATGAAAACGAATAATGTAACCTAACCTACATTGACAACTAGTGATAAAGTCAACTTTGTCTTAGAAACTAATGAAAATTATTGTGTCAGTATTATCTGACAAACTTAGTTTTTAGTAGATTTCATCTACGGTTTCTTATTGATCAATAAATGATGTAAGCGAACATGATTCGTGATTATTCGCAACGTGGTGGGGTACTAGACATAAAACTCATTGTATACTTACCGACAAATCACACAATAGTAAACCACACAAAATTTGTACTCTCTACACTGTGGACTCGTAGCCAATAAAGCGGCGTGTAGTGCTCACCTCCACAGAGTAGCAAAGGCTTAAGTGATGTTTTAATTTTACGATAGCTACATTGCAAGAGGCACTAGTAATGGCACGATAGATTAATTACAATAAAATAGAACTTCTAATTAAAAATTAAATATGATGTGAGAATTGGTCCAAAGGTAGGTCATTTATAACATACAAATACGCGGAAAAGTTGAATGACAACCTATTACTAAAAAGTTTTCGCGGGAGTATACACATGGTACGTGTTTTTATTATAATTTTTTCGTATATTGAATATTTTGACATACATTGATACTGGCTAGTTATAAAAACTTAAACTTTGTGTTTAAAGACCCCAATTTATTAGCTAAAATTATAAATAATTCGTTTTTAATTTCCTTATAGGTGTAATAAAAAGTACTATATTTCACTAAGTATGAAGGACAATTTCACTTGTCTTCTTTTCATTTGTAGAAATTGCACCATTGTGGAAATTGCTAAATTTACCCCAAGTGAAGAATATGTAATAATAGTATAAAATAATATTATCATATGCTTGCATATATTCTTATTAAATTAATAAAAAAAAACAATGCAGTACAAAGAGTGTGAGCCATAGCATTATAACTCTATTTCGTAAACAAATATGCAAGGATTTTTAAAGTCGGTCAATTTTAAAAAACCCGTTCAAATATTGCAGTGATATATCAATTCCTTTTTCATTATTATTTATGTCACTTGCATGTATTAAATTGCCGTTTTATGAACATAATTAAATATTTTACGCCTCTTTCCAATGCCTGCATATAGCTTATAATGGAATCTAAAATATTATTATCATTGAATCAAAAATTATTTACCAAATATCGCAAACCAAATTCTAACTTGTCTTAGTAACCTCAACAAAATTAACATTCTCTATAATGTTAAATTTCTCATACTTTCTGATATATGTAGTTAAAATGAACATCTAAGATCATAAAAAGACAACCCAAATGTAAACTTTTTACCAGAGTCTTCTACATAAATTAATTAAACTATAATTTACGTTATATAAATTCTTTGCACTTGTAAAAATATGACAAGATAATTAATGGAAGTTCTAGAATCATCTATCGTACCATTGTGTTCCAATATAATAACTATAACCTAAAGGGACTGGCTCCCTGGTTTTATAAGTTATCGGTGAAGTGAGGGCACCAATATTGAACATAAAATGTTGAATTGTTTTACATTATAGTATCTTCTTGTTACATTATAAGGCAGTTCTCTTCTCCTTCACGAACCTCTCCCAACTGAAAGATAAATTACATTTTATTTAAATTTGAGAAAATGAAGATCCAAACCTTAACACAAATATATAATATAATAAGCCTTGCCCTTGCAAGTGTTAGGTATTTTTTTTTTACATTTTAAGAGCAGAATTTAATATATTTTTTAATGTGTTAAGACCTATAAGCACTAACCCATAATATATCTAAAGTACCCGTCACGAGAAGCTAATTATGTAAACAAACATCTTTTACTAAGTAAACATCTTATAGTGCGAGATAATAATAAATTGACCATATTCAATCGACATGAAATATAGACGGGTTATATGAAAGTAACAACCTATTTAATTTAGTCGGATCATATTTTAACGACGCAAAGCGCTATCGTTTGTGTTTCTTGGTACCGGAACGCGTCCGTCGCAGAGATTGTAAACTATCGGGACGCCATTTTCAAATAAACGCGTCATTCGAGTTTCGAATGCGTACGAGTTGGTTTCATTGCTTTGCATATATCGCGGATCTGGTCGTTATTGTTAATTTTGTTATTGTTTCGTTATCCCTTTTTTATTGTTGTTACTTTAATTTTAAATTTGACGAGGTAAAACAATTATTACAAGAGGGACTGCAGCAGATTACTTCGGAAAATTGGAAGCGTTGTGTGGAGCATATTATCAAGGAAGAAGATAATTTTTATTCCAAAATCGATGAGATGATTGATAAAACTGTAGACAGCTTCGTGATACATGTCACTGATTCTGACACAGAATGGAAACATCTGAATCTGACGAATAATTATTCTTAAATAATATATGTTAATTAATATTTGTTACTTAATAATTTATTAAATCTTAAACAAATTCATTTTTTTTGTTGGTCCAAATGTTGTGAACTCCTGAACACTTGTTTACAAAATTTATAGCTTCTCATGACGGTTACTTTAGTATATGATATAGTTACATTTAGGTCCGTCAGTTACACAACGGCGCCTATTTCTGCCGTGAAGCAGTAATGTATAAGAATTACTGTTACGGTCTGAAGGGCGCCGTAGCTAGTGAAATTACTGGTCAAATGAGACTTACCATCTTATGTCTCAAGGTGACGAGCTCAATTGTAGTGCCACTCAGAACTTTTAGGTTTTTCAATAATCCTCAGCGGCACTGCATTGTGATGGGCACGGCGAATCAATTACCATCAGCTGAACGTCCTGCTCGTCTCTTCCTTTATTTTCATAAAAAAAGGTCTGCACCATGCAACCAAAGGTTAAGGTTGCAAACGGATAGTGGACAGACTCTCCATGTCAAGGAAGAAGTACATTTATATATTATATAGATAGATATGAGAATCTCGCAGAACCCTGAGACTGATCAGGGATGACTAAAGATGTCTTGGCCCAAGTTCGGGGTAATAAGGCAGGAAGATAAAATGGTATTTTTGAATAAAAAAACTGAGTTTCAGCAGGACCGAATGCGTCAATATGCGATGGTAACACTGAACAATAATTAGGTATATTATACTGTTAGTGTAGCTTAAATGTTAAGTTGGTAAAATAAGTACTATTTTGTTTGTAAAAGCCCCTTAGCAGATGTAGTATTTTTGAAGAGTATATAATATAAGAATATCAAAAGGCAGATTATGTTGTGTTAGTGCCAAAATTTTCAGACTCTGGATCATTTAAAAAGTAGTAATTTAGTAAACACTCGTTTAAAAGGCGAACAACCAAGGACAATGTAATTTCTCTGGAGTTATGAGAGAATCAAAGGTGTTGTTGATCTATTACCATCAGGTGACTTGAACACTTAAATGTTCTTCGCTCTCAGGCTAACGAACGAACGAGACATAAGGTATGTGTTATACTTACATTATACTAGCATATAGACAAAACAAAGTAATGGAGATAAGGCAAAAAGGAAATCAAACTTAAAAAATTCAAAAAGTTACTTTAAACAGATTTGGATATTACTCAACTAGTTAACAGACACATCGACAAAATTATGTAATTATTATTATATTGTAAGTCTTAGACAATTTATACGTCTGGATACAGACTTTATTATTCTAGTCTGTGTGCATTGCTAAAAATAGGGGGTAACTGTCATCCTCAATTTCACAGCTGTCACAGTCTATGGTGTGTGGCGTGGCGTAGCGAATGAAAGAGAAGAGAGAGCACCTATACGAATGTCTAGTGATGATGTAGAACAGTACAGATTGTGTATACTGACCGCGATATCCCGCCGGGGGAACTTGTGCGCCAACTCGCGGTGTCTCTGCGCGCTGGTGCTGATCTGACGCCGCTGCCGTTCCGACACAGCTATCTCCTGCACATAAACACACACACAGACATTAACAACCTCATATTATTATCACATCACGAGCTGTTGGTACAATTAACACATATGTTTGTGTATGCTGCATGTTCAATTCATTGTGTACTTCAAAATATTGATATAATATGAAGATTACGTGTCACGTTGTATATCCGTGATTAACTTCAAAACTACTGAACCGAATTTATCAAATTTTGCACACTGTGTCAAATTTGATTCAATTTAAGAGATAAGATATTTCTTTTTCGATTCGTGAATACCTATAAATATTTTAATTTCATTTTTTTTTCTGTATGCATATTCTATTCTTCCTACTGTGTATAATCTAACAAGTAAGAAGAAAATACAAGACAATCTGGCCGATGAGGCGGTTTGATTGTTAAACACGGTAGATAGAAATATGGTATGAAGTGTTGAAAAAGTCTACTCGAAAAACATTGCAACAAGGTTGATGCGATTGGAATGAAGATTATCATTAACTTTTTATACCACCTATTAAAACAAGATAAATAGGTTAAAAAAATTGGATATGATGTGCAGTTTCAATAATATTAAATTGTTCAGCAGAGCAGGAACACTGACTACTGTGACGTCATTACTTCGCGCAGTAATAAAGAATTAAATGATACCAAAACGAAAATAAAGTTTCAAGTAATTTCACAGACTTAGTGATATTATTCTCCAAATATTACTTTTCTTTAAATAGCCAGAGCAAATGGAAGTATTGCTAGCTGCTGGATTAATCTACATAATATTTATAATGAAATTGGTCTTTGTTTGAGGTTTTTATCAAGCCTAAACCACTGATCATATCGGCATGAAATTACCACTATTCTATGCGAAATTAATTCTAGGTGGTTTATGGCTTATTTTCTTTAGATTTTAGATGAATAAAATTTAATTTATTTCCTATTAACTATATTTTATAAATATATTTTACAGTCAGCTAGATGTGTCATGTTCTCCAGCCCCGTACCTCCTGATCGCTGTTGATGAGCGTGGTGGTGAAGGTGTCGGCCACGAACCACTTCTGTCCCTTCATGACGATGTTGGCAGGCGGGTCGTGGTCTGCGCCCGCGTCCGCCGACCACACCGTGGCCACGGCGCCCGGCTCCAGCTTCACAGTGCGGTGGAACTTGAACAGCGTCTCCTGATCGCCCGCCTTGCGGACTATTTGGAAACCACCGAGGCTTTGTTCCTGTTACAAAAATATAATCATTTCTAAGTTTGGTTATTGTATTAGTATCACGAAGTCACTTCGAAATTTATGTGAAAACTTTTTTATAGTTTTTTTACATTGTACTTCAGTATATAATATGTGCCATTTTGTATGACGACTTTTTGCCATCTCATAGGTAGTCCCACCCAGTTACATGATCCCGTTACTGTAAAAAAGTAGTTTTGGAAGTACTCTTGACTGACGCTGCCTAAATAACTCTGAAGAGACCGCCTGTCTGATATGAAAACATCTTGGAAATAGTCGCGATAACCACCAGATTCTTTCACGATATGTATATATACACTAATTGAAATCCAAATACCGATTTAAAGAAAATCTATTTTTTTTTTCAATTCTTATTAATTCTATAAGTGATAATAGGTATATACTAATATATTGTAATAAAATATATTTTAAATTATTCCACTCACCTTCTTTCCCTTATTCCTGATCTTCACGAAGGTGCCATCGGGGCAGGCCTCGGAGATCTCCAAGTCTCCCTTAGCGTTGGAGGTGACGCTGAAGTCTTGCAGGCTTCGCTCTTCAGTCTCGTCGAGCAAGGTTCTCTTGCGAGCGGCCCGGAGCGGAGTGGCGCGGCGGGCTGCCGGCGTGCCTCGGCCACTGCCGCTCACAGACGCGCGGGAGTCACGGCCCGTCGATTGAGAGGTCAGGTTCAACCTTGACACAACAAAACATTGCTTCATTGGCACCTAGGAAGTTATTATTTTCCGTAGTGTTGCATATTTACCCCCTTATTCATAATGGTCCGCTAACTTTAAACAGCCGCGTGTAAGGAGTGTTTTTTCTCATTCTGACTTAGGTCAATAGAAGAAGACAGAGTGAGAATTAGCAAGGGGGATAGTATTTTCTTCGAATTAACGCGAATGTTACACGTTTAAGTAAAACACTTTTAAAGGATTAAAATGCGTCCTGCATCTCTACTATGCATTGGTAATAATGGTTAAAATGGTTACTCGGGCCTGTCCAGTAATGGTTATAGACGAATGGTAACTAGGACAAAACCGGCCCGATCAATGGTTACCCGCGTACTGCCTTACTAAAGGCAACACATCTTTTTATTACAATTAATTTTATCTACTAAGCGATATTTGTAACAATTAATGGTGTTCGATGGATTTCCTTTGAGCAAAAGTTACATTATTATTTTAGTTAACCCAATTTTCATAAGCCACCAGTGAGTTATTGCCTGAAGTCGCGAAAACCTAAATGACGACGCCTATTTAGTAAGCTACAGTCTCATTCGTTACCGGAATTTTCCAGACAAATTGGTAAACTAAGTTGACGGAACTCAGTGTGGATTGAAATAATCACTAGGAGTTACTCTACATTGCGCGTGTCTTCCAGTGGAGAGTGGTCTAAACTACTGTTAGACACAGGTAATTGATTCATAAGCTTTAAAAAGCGTCGGCGGCCAAATAGGTAGAACTGTTAAGAAACGAGTACGACAAACAAAAGGTTAAGTTACAACTTCAACATAACAAGGAGCGCAGAGCCGCGTTTATAATAAAAAACTGTAGTGCTTGAAATTTAAATATATAATACAAAGTGCGAGATTGAATCAGAAATGAGGAGATCCACAGGAGAAGCCAAGTCACACAGACATAGCCCAAATGATTGCGAAATTGAAGTGGCAGTGGGCAGGGCACATAGCTCGACAGACAGATGCAGCCATTGGGGCAGTAAACTCCTCGAATGGCGACTGGAAGACGCAGTGTTGGTAGGCCCCCACAAGATGGACCGATGAGCCAAGATCCGGGGAATATGTTAGATAGGGTAGCGCAGGACTGATCATTGTCAAGCATTTTTTGGAGGAGAACGGCTGATATGATGATTATGATACCAGGTGTACTACCTACATATTATGATATAAATAAAGCCCACATATTCTTACGACATTCACACACATTCAGTCAACTCAAAATCATGCCATTTATAATAGTGCCGAAATATTGAGAGCCCATTGAAAGCACACAACACAAGATATCTCAAAAGTGAAAGTTTGACAATGTCAAGCACAAAGTTAGTCCATGGCATATAAAATATGGGCTCTCATCGGTCAGAGTTAGGATGGATAGTCTCCTGTGGATCTGAACAGACCTTGGTGATGTAGTGTTGTGTAGTACCTGTCTTCCTCGCCCTCGAGTAGAGTCCTGTAGGTGGCAATCTCATGGTCCAGCGATATCTTGATGTCCATGAGCGTGGCGTACTCGCGCAGCTGAGCCGCCATCTCGTCGCGCAGCCTCGACAGCTCCTGTTCCAGCGAGGCCAGGTCCTCGGCGTGACGAGCGCGCTCCGTCTCCAACTGACGCTCGAGCTCTCGGCAACGGTTCTGGTTCACCATGTCAATATTATTACCATTAAATTATCAGGAAATGTTTAATAGGTAACTGCGATCTTGTTTGAAAGAGAGAACCAAATCAGTTAACATAATAGAAAATTTCACATATAAAAACTTATTATAATTATTTCTCTGATATGCTTCATGAAAAAAATTAATCATTCAGTTGATTGACATGATGCATGTATTAAAAGTAAGTTATATCAACATAAAATAGCGTGATTTTAGAATATTAAACTGAATTACTAAAACTCGATGTAATTATGTTAATTTTAAAATACTTATCACATATCTCCACACATTGTTTTTACAATTAGCCAAGAAACCCTTCAAAACTATATCAATAATGATTTAAACTTACGCTGAGCGCGGCGTTCTTGTTCTCCAAGTCGTTGAGCGTAGCGTTGAGCGAGTCAATGCGCGTGCGCATGGTGCGCAACTCTTCAACAGCGACAGACGCCGCGTTGCTGTTGCGATTTGAGGCTGATTGCAGATTCTTTAACTGTAATACGGAAAATAAATTAGTAAATAACATCGGATTTTATTAACATATTAATAGGCAACCTAAAAGTGCATTATTTATTGAAGAGACCCGCAATTCACACATTATAACATTTTCCCTCGTTTTCTTTCATTATGAAATCAATATTTTATCTTACCAGCGATAGAAGTTTGTATGGAATTAACGCGTCCCAATATAAGGGGATAAGAATGACTCACCGTGTATATTGGGACAGCTTCAGATTATTGACAGCTAATTACTGACAATAGAAGGTAGTAATTTATCTCTATCTGTAGATAGTATATTGGGAACGGCCGTTAGCCAGCGTGGTGGGCTGTGACTAAACCCATTTCATTTTGAGTGGTAACCCGTACCCTAAAGTGGGACATAAAAAGGATGTTCTCAAAGGTATGTGAAGCCAACCCGCACTAGGCAAAAACCTCATGACAACTGTATTGAGAAACGTCGTGTGATACATAGGTGCGGTTATTTACTTTCCACCCTTGTATCACAATGTACTATTTTAAAATCATTTATTTTTGTGACGTGTAGATGGCTATCCATATATTTATTGGTAGAGAAAAGCGTATGACACAACCTGAGAGTTGAACAAGGCAAACAGAATTATATAACGAGGCGGTACTCGAACGGTTAGCTCAGTTGGTTAGAGCACCGGCACGGAACGCCGGAGGTCGTGAGTTCGAATCCCGCATCGTTCATAAAAAATTTGAATTTCAAATTTTATTTGTGTACTAGCTGACCCGACAGACGTTGTTCTGTAGATAATAAAAAAAATACTGTTTTATAGGAATTTGCCAATAATTTTTCAAAACATCAAGAATTACGAGTATTTCGTAAAATATGCTCCCTGTTGTTATAATTATTATTTTATAATAAAATTGTTTCACAGTGGAACCGTCAAACCGTGCGACAATAAATTCTCTCATAGAAAATATGTCCATACAATACAAATATTGAAAATAAAAATAATTATGGATCCCAAATCGAAATAAAAACTATCCTATCTCTCAAGTTGGACTAAACTGCACCCCATGAAGTAATCCCCACTTAAATCCGTTCATTAGTTTAGGAGTCCATCGCGGACAAACAACGTGACATGAAATTTATATATATTAAGATAAGCGTATGAGTTCGAAAATGTCGTATAATATTATATGGAAATGCGCTAAATTGACGATTACTATCCCTTTTTGAATTTTGAATAAACTCTTATTAATGCGAATGTACACGAAAATGACTACATTCAGTTTGTCAGTGAATCGCCACATTATTCTGAGCTTGAGATCTATAGAGCGGATTTAGACTTTACTTTCGTAAAACTTTGCTGATTGTGATAAAATGCGAATTTAATTTTTGTATTCGGCTGTCTTAGCATAAAAGAACAGTACAATTTCAGCTATCAAATGACTATAAAAACGAAATAAAAGATTATTTCGTTTTTATAAGCTAAGCTTACTCTTAGATTTGTTTAACGTGAGTAAAGTCTACGTAGGCCTTTTTTTTCATGAAAATAAGGGACGAGGCGAGCCGGATTTTCAGCTGACGGTAATTGATACGCGCTGCCCATTGCAATGCAGTGCCGCTGAGGATTCTTGAAAGATCCAAAAATTTTGAGCGGCACTACAACTGCGCTCGTCACCTTCAGGCATAAGATGTTAAGTCTCATTTTCCCAGTAATTTCACTAGACACGGGCGCCATTCAGACAGAAAAACAGTAATGCTTACACATTACTGCTTCACGGTAGAAATAGGCGCCGTTGTGGTATCCATAATCTAGCCGGCATCCTGTGCAAAGGACTGGTAAAATGGCTCTATCTCAGTCCGAGACTGTATTGTGGAATCAGATTAACCTATGATAATGCTGTCATCATCCGGCGTTGCAACATTGTAAGTATGTTGAAGAGATTAAAATTATCGATATTATAATAATATGACGAATCATTAAATAAATAAAAATATGAACATGTGTGCGAAACTGTGTTTTACTGTATGTGTTCTTACCTCTCTACGTTATGTGTGTTTAACTGTGAGGGAATTAACACACTTATTTTAAAGTGTCTCACACACAACAGGTAATATAAAGAGACTTTCCCTTCATTCCATTGGTATGCAACCCCTCTTTGCATTGAAATTATTAAAGACTAGCTGACCCGACAGACGTTGTTCTGTACATAATAAAAAAAACTTGGAATTTCGTAAAATCCGTGAATTCTTAGCTGACCTCTACTCGGTGAAAAGAATATTCCTATCAAATTTCAAGTTCTTAGCTGTAATGGTTCCAGAGATATCGTGATGAGTGAATATATACGTGGAAATTTCTTTTATATATACAGATGTATCGAAATATAAATGATAGATGTGAAAATGTACATTACAGCTGTCATGTGTGTTATTCTGTTGATTGCTATGGAAAGATGTAATGATATGTATCGTCCTATGATGTAAATTTTTATATTATAGCTATCGTGTGTGAAGAGCTTAAGAGTGGCATAAATTAAATGCAAGGAATATTAGTAGAACGAGTGCACAAAACGAACCATTTTTATGTAAAATAGTTTTGTGGACGAGTTATAAACTCTGCTTTTCATTTCGATTGCGAGGAAATAAGTTGTTAAAAATTATAGCAAATTTGACGAAATTAATAAACGCACGAAAAAACAAGACCTATTTCCCGCCGCTTTTTTTTAAATCTTACAACATTGATATAAGGCTTGGGCTCCAGACCTATACAGCCTATTATTAAATTAATATTGTATTTTTTTTTATTAATTAAATAACCTACCGTGTTTAATTTAAATCTCTCTAATCTTTTATGTCTTAATAAACACATGAGGCAAATAAATTAATGTATGTATCTCTGAACTTTTTATTGTGTTTGGCTGTATGGCTCATTTTCTTTGCCTTAATATAGATACATTTATGAGTAGATACGTTAATGCACTTGTGCACAAAAATCGATTTTGTGCAGAATATATCGTGCACAAATAGGCAATTTCAGAGCATGAGAAGTGAACAAATATTTTCAGTGTTTGATTTTCAGTACTACAGTATAATTAGTATTTACATGCACATATTATATAGTATTAAATTTTGTAAATTAGTTGTTGTTTCAAAAGTAAAATGATAACATGAGTTTGATGTAAGAAATCGATTAAGCACGTATCACCTACACGATTGTCTGCCTGATATCAACTATAAGTTTGATAACAATTACAATTGCAAAATTACTTCACTATCTTCTGACATCGTAAATAAAAAGTGACATTGCAGGAAACTGATAATAAACTCTATTTACGAATATTTACTCAACGTGGAATTAAATTGGAATTGTTACTAAAATATTTATTTAACTTGTCTATACAAGTGCTAGGCTCCTTTTCATCGGATGCCGGCTAGATTGTGGGTATCACAACGGCGCCTATTTCTGCCGTGAAGCAGTAATGTGTAAGCATTATTGTGTTTCGGTCTGAAGGGCGCCGTAGCAAATGAGACTTAACATGGTATGTCTCAACGTGACGAGCGCAGGTGTAGTGCCGCTCAGAATTTTTCGTTTTCCAGTAATCCTGAGCGACACTGCATTGTAATAGGCGGGGCGTATCAATTACCATCAGCTGAACGTCCCGATCGTCTCGTCCCTTACTTCATAAAAAAAAAAACTATTTTCATAAAAGTTTATTTAAAAGTGAACATCAAGAAAAATGTTGATTTTTAACAATCATTTTTTGTTATTACCCGTATTATAATTTATTTAAGAAATTATTAAATTAAACTACTGAGACTAAATAAAAGCAAAGAGCCCAAAAATATTTCAATAGTGAACACAGGAGCTCAATGGTAACTCCTGTCTTGAAATCCCTACTATGTTTAAAGAAATACCGAATGTGTTGCTTTAACCATTGATTATAGGGACGCAGCAGTTCAAAAACACTACCAACACTACTCATTTGGTTTTAGTTTGGCAAATGAAGATTTTTTTTTATGGAATAGTAGGACAAACGAGCGTACGGGTCACCTGTTGTTAAGTGATCACCACTGCCCACAATCTCTTGCAACACCAGAGGAATCACAGGAGCGTTGCCGGCCTTTAAGGAAGGTGTACGCGCTTTTTTTAAAGGTACCCATGTCGTATCGTCCCGGAAACACCGCACAAGGAAGTTCATTCCACAGCTTTGTAGTACGAGGAAAAAAGCTCCTTGAAAACCGCACTGTGGAGGACCGCCACACATCCAGATGGTGGGGATGATATACTAACTTGTGGCGTGTCGTGCGAAGGTGGAATTGGGCGACAGGAAAATTATAGTTATTCTCCTTGGCGTAATAAAATAAAAATCCTTATGCTATTTTACGTTTGTAGAAAAAACAATATTGTAATAGAGAAGGCATTAAATACAACAAATGAAAATATTGTTACACTAGTATAATAACGCGTAATTAAATATCATTAAATTATTTTTATACAATAAAAGAGATTTTTTTATTATTTTAAAACTTGTTTATAATAAAATGTATTGAAGCAGGCGTTATTTTGCGGAAATCCATTATTATCCAAAGGTTTTGAGTTTTCTTGAGTGTTAATTCGACACGTCTTTCGCCTCTATTCGAGGCTTCCTCAGGAGAGGTTGACTCGCCAAAGTCTGGCACGAGACTCAAAGTTAAAAAAAAAACTCAAAACATTTGGCATTGTATATATGTTGAAATTTAATTAATTCTCGTTCATTGGTTATTGTTCAGTAGACATATGAGTTCCAAGACGCTAACGTCAGGGTGTCGAATTTGCGTGACGGTGGGCGCGCGCATCGTAAAAATTCACCCTGATATATTTTCTCTAAGGCGCCAAAACAAGTGTGCATACTTAAAAGTTAAGATTTTTTTTTTCTTTATTGATTTAGGGGCTTTTATACGTATGTACATGTCAGCCCCATTATAATCTATGTACATTAAAAAGACAAAAGAAAAACAAAATTCTTAACTTAACAAACTAAAATAAAAAGTTAATAAAAGAAAAAGCAAGTTATATCTATAGTGTTCAACAAATAAGACTTATGGATTCAAACAGACTTATGGCATCCTTAGATTCAGGGCGGGCAAGTATATTTACAAACATGCCCGTATCAAATCTGTTCAAACCCATAAGTCTTACAATTTTGTCTCTACTAGACTGAAATCGGACACATTCCTTTAACAAGTTCTCAACATCCTCAATAATTGTTCCACATGACTCACATAGAGGTGACTCCGTAATATTCATCAAAAAAAGTTAAGATTAAAAATATGTAATAAAGGGAAATAATTTCAATAGCTCTAACCTTGTTCTCATAGAGAGCTTCAATCTCGTCGCGGTTGGCTTTGATGTTAGCTTCCTGTTGCTCCCGGAGCTCCTGTAGGCTCTGTTGCAACTTAGCTTCATATTGTTGAGCCAATCGACCATCTGTGTTATAACACAAAGTAAATAATTCAAATTCAATCATTTTATTCAAAATAGGATGTGATATCACTTATTGAAAGTCTCACTACCGCCCATTTGTACCTAAAAGTATGCCTTAGACCTGAGAAGAACGGGCGCAATAAACTCAGTGGGTTTCTTTTTTTTTTAGAGTTATATTGTATAATTAAACTTATCATTTAATAACCTGAGGGTGGTCGCTTCATTCCCAATCTGTGATATCATTAAGAAAGTCAAATATGTTATAGTACCTACCTTTTTAACCTACCACACCAACATTTTTAAACAATTCTTATGAATTTAAATTTTTTGAACATTTTCTGGGATCATGTTACCATATACAACGCCCCACGAAAGACTGAATAACTCGACTTAGTCGAGTGGTAGGAAATGAAAGAACAATGTAACATCTAAACAATTTGTTATGTTTTTAAAGTGATAAACCCTCACTTCTAGGATTAATACACAAATAAAATTTGAAAACAAAATTTTATGAACGATGCGGTGCTTGAACCGAGAGAACTCGAATTTACAAGAGCAACATCTCAAGTCAATTTCCTAATATACAAATATTGGGGTTGAGCAGGTTATCAACTGTAAAGTAGATCCTGAAGATGAAGCCACAACCTGAGAATTGAACAAAGCATACAAGGTCACAAGCACAGTTATCTCAGTTAGGAGAGAACTGGCACGGATCGCCAGAGGTCATGGGGTCGAGCCCCGCATCGTTTATAAAATTTTGTTTTCAAATTTTACTTGAACAATGTTATATTTAGCGGGTAGTACATTTGCACTGAGTGCCCTCGTAAAAGTTTGATACTTTAGGAGTATTCCTTCGAGTGTACTCAGATTATGTGTTTACACCATAGTTTCTCAACCTAATTTTGCTCACCGCCCACTTTGAGAATATGTTTTTTTCTAGAGTATTTTCGTGTATTTTTTTGCCTTTTTAGACTATATTTTTTAATCTACCCACGCCCCATCTGCGCCATCTCAATGCCCCCTAATTTTCTCTGGGTCTTCTACTGCCCCCCCCCCGAAAGTCTCAAGCGCCCACAAGGGGGCGTTATCGCCCACGTTGAGAACCTATGGTTTACACTATAGAAATAGCATCCTAGTAGTTATCCAAGTGTTCTCAGTCCTATATCCTATCCTAGTCTTATAGGAAAAACCCTGTGTCAACTATAATGGCATTATCATGTTTCTGTATCATATATTTAGTAAATACTTTACAGGATGGTTTTTTGAGAAGGGCGGTGATGGCCAAGTCGGAAACTACGAGACTTAGAGAAAAGTCATGAAAGGAGTCATGCCCCGATTTAAAAGAAACAACAACTGCATATTTAGTTCTTTTTTTTTAATTTCTTGAACTTTTGACGGAAATCGACCCGAATGATTTTAAAAAAAATACATGTATTATTGAGCCAATGGACTCTGTTGCTGATAAGGATCAAACTTTATAAAGATACTAGCTGACATCGACAGACGTTGTTCTGTAGATAATAAAAAAAAATACTGTCATAGGATTTTGCCAATAATATTTCAAAACACCAAGAATTATTTTGTAAAATATGCTCCCTGTTGTTATATTGAAATCGTTTCACAGCGGAACTGTCAAACCGTGCGTCACTAAATTCTCTCATAGAAAATATGTCCATACAAAACAAATATTGAAAATAAAAATAATTATGGGTCCCAAATCGAAATAAAGACTATCCTATCTCTCAAGTTGGACCAAACTGCAATCCATGAAGTAATCCCCATTTAAATCCGTTCATTAGTTTAGGAGTCCATCGAAGACAAATAACGTGTCACGGAATTTATATATATTAAGATTATTTTTCTGCCAAAGATAAAGAAATTTTGAAAAACTAAATATGCAGTTGTTGGTTTCTTATAAATCGAGGGCATGACTCCTTTCACGACTTTTCTCTAAGTCTCGTAGTTTCCGACTTGGCCATCACCACCCTTCTCAAATAACCACCTGTATAAGGACCTGTATAAATATATTATTAGTTGACATACCAATTTCAGAGATCTCCACTTGTCTGCGGGTACGAGTCTCTTGTAGCTCCTGCTCATACACCTGGTCCTTGAAGGAGAGCTCTTCGCGCAGACTCTGCACAGTATTCTCGTTGTCTACACGGCACAGCATCTCCGACTCCAGGTTCTTCCTGGTATCAGCATATAGTTTGCGGAGCTCCTCAAGTTCCATGGCCAGATCCTGTTCAAAGAAAAATTAATTTTAATCTAAGTAAGAAGTACCAAATAACACAACAGCCGCTTTTTTATATTATTAATAGTGAATTATATGAATGTTTGTGTCCAACATATTTAGGTAGAAATTAACAAAATATATATCACTAAATATTTTACCAGTGGGAGGCTCCTTTGCACAGGATGCCGGCTAGATCATGCGTACCACAACGGTGCCTATTACTGCCGTGAAGCAGTAATGTGTAAAAAATATTGTGTTTCGGTCTGAAGGGTGCCGTAGCTAGTTAAATTTCTGGGCAAACGAGACTTAAAGAATACCACTCAGAATTAAAGAAAGAAAATGACTCAAAAGTATAAAATTTAAATTTATTGGTAATTACGATTCATAAATTTAAGCGCCTAAAATAAGATAATGCACAGTAGTCTTTTAATATAAAGTATCTATAATGTTTAGTATAGTAATTAATAAAATTTATACATATACTAGCTGACCCAGCAAACGTTGTATTGCCGATATTAAAATCGCGATACAAAAGTAACTGTTGATCGTAGATGGGTGAAAGTTTGAAGTTGTATGTATTTTTTAATGCTGACTCATAATAAAAAAAAATGTAAAAAAAATTAAAAAAAAAAACCCTTAATATTTAGGGGGATGAAAAATAGTTGTTGTCCGATTCTCAGACCTACCCAATATGCACTCAAAATTGAAAACATGAGAATCGGTCAAGCCTTTTCGGAGGAGTTCAAAGTTTAACACCATGACACCAATGAGAATTTTATATATTAGATACATAGTTACAGATTCAAACAGGAAGAGACTATTTTACTTATTGTTATAAATGAAAGATATTGTACTTGCACAAAATAACATGAGAATCTTTCAAGAAATAATAGTTCTTGTCATTTCCATTGATTTTTATATTCTCCTGGTTATGCTTTCAAACTTGATTTTTTTTAGACAATAAGGGAAGAGACAAGCAGGACGTTCAGCTGATGGTAATTGATACGCCCTGCCCATTACAATGCAGTGCCACTCAGGATTCTTCATAACCCCAAAAACTCTGAGCACTGCTGTCACCACAACATTGAGACAAGATGTTAAGTGTCTTTAAACCAGTAATTTCACTAGCTAGCCGTAGCTAAGTGCGCCGGCACTTGACACTGAAACACAGTAATGCTTATACATTACTGCTTCACGGAAAAAATAGAAATAGATTAGATATTAATGTAAATTAAGTTATCAAACTCTATGAGTATCACAAACCCTGGCTTCATCCTGCGCCTTCTTCTTGTCAGCAAGTGCATTGTTGTACTTGTTGCTCTCTTCAGTGTAGCGGGCCTCATAGTGACGGCACAAATTGTCTGCTTGTTGGAATTCTTTTGTCTTCTTGTCCAATCTGAAATAAACACAACAACAGGCCTGATAAAACTGTATGTGTGTATTGTCTTATGTACAAGTTATGTGCAATAATCATGATAATTTCTTCTTTATCTATTCTGTGAATCTTTAAGATATATTAGTATAGAATGATAGACAAAGCAGCATAGATTACAATTGATGGTAAGTGATGAAAGTCGCCTACACTCTGTTCTAACCGCAGTGCTGACCAGGTGACCCGTACGCTCGTTTATCCTCTCCCATAAAAATAGTGTGTGTACTTATGTATGCACACAAGAAGTTATACTTCTTTGCCCTAGCGAAGCAAAAATCAGAAAAATGAGTTATTCCTCCAATGACTACGGCTGTATGGGCTTGAACCCTTTGCCTTTCCTAATAATAGACGAAGAAACCAAAAAAAAAAACGAATGACGCAAACGTCAGAAAATTTTAGGAACCAACTTCAAGCTGTTATTTTTGTGTTTGACTGCGCGCGCATCTTAAAATTGCACTCTCATCATTTTTTCATAACGCGCCTAAAGAAGTATAACTTCAAAAAGGTACACGTCGTATTGACGTGGAAACACCGCGCCGAAAAAAATAAATTTATTGAAGAGTTTGATTAAAAGGCATGAGAGGCATTTATTTTCTCAAAATTGATTCCTTTAGAATTCTTTTTGATGTTATTTCTAATAACTACTAGATACTACTACCGCTTCGGAAACAAATAGCGCTCTGAGAGAAGAAGGAGCGCAAGAAACTCTCCCAGCATTCTTTTTTTGCGCTCTTTTCAATAAAAATATACAATATTGTATAGTCATTTCTATCGCTATAAAATAATCACAATCTAGTCCCAGGCTGTCCGATCATTAAGTTATTCAGCAGTGGAGTAATAGGATTTACGACAGAGGCATTTTTTATAAAACATTTAAATTTATTTATAGATAATGCCTGAACAGTGGCTGGGACTTTATTATAGAAGTGTATAAATTTACCCTTAAAGCTATTATGTATCTTATGAAGCCTATTAGAATTAGTTACAAGTAATCCCTTATTTCTAGTGTTATAATAATGAAAATCACTATTAAGAGCAAGATTGTTAGTGAAATTTCTTCCACATTAACGCGACATTCAAACAACTCTTCGGAAAACTCCGCGTCATAAATGTGGTAGAAAATGCAACGAAGTTGCTGTGTGTTGCACGAAGACAAATTGTTAAAGCTTATACTAGAATAGCTTTTGCCCGCGACTTCGTCCGCGTGGAACTCGTTTAAATATCGTAGCGCCATACAAACCTCCACCCCTCTATTTCATCCCCTTAGGGGATGATTTCCGGGGTAAAAACTATCCTATGTACTTCGCCGGGTCTCAAACTATCTCTATACCAAATTTCATCTAAATCTCTTCATACAAACTTTGCACCCCTTAATAACCCCTTTAGGGGTGAATTTTTTCAAAATACCGAAATCTATTTTCTTGTATTGTAATAAGGAGTCCATACACAAAGTTTCACGTCTCTTACTTAAAATTTTACTCCATCCGCATACAAACTTTCAACCCCCTTTTCACCCCTTTAAGGGTGGAATTTACAAAAATCCCTTCTTAGTGGATACTTACGTTATGTAAACTACCTGTCGTGAAAAAATAAACATTCTAGGTTCAACGGTTTGGGTTGGGCGTTGATTTAAGTGAGTGAGTCAGTCAGTCAGTCAGGACTTTAAGTTTATATATATATATATATATATAGATTTTTATAATACACCTACACATGAACAAAAATGTGCATACATAGTGTCATGTCCACGAGTAGGTAGGTCATAAGCCCTAGAGATTCTTATTACGACATGTCGGATTCCTATGGTATTATATCATACTAAAATGTGTTTATAACACAAAAGTCGCAATCCATAATGGTCCTTGTGTGAAGTCGTATAAAACACAAATTCGAATACCATTGTGTTCATGTGATATTTATATTGATTAAACATAAAATTTACATATTTACGGTAAAGACGAGTTTTTTTATTGCTATGTAATGGTGTCATTGGCGAATACAACAATCAAGGGCAGACGCGTGTGTAATAATGTAGTACCTCTATTTATCGAATGTTGGAGACAACCTTGGAGTTATTTTCTTCCGGATTAGATGGTGACAACTGGTGACAGCTAGTTCTAAATGCAAAAGTTAACAAATAAAAATATTTCTCATGAGCGTATTTAAGTAATCTTCTGCATAATCTAATGTACTTATAAAATTCTCGTGTCGCGGTGATTGTAGTTAAACTCCTTCGAAATGGCTTGACCGATTCTCATGAAATTTTGAGTGCATATACCTACCCAAGGTTTGAGAATCGGACAACATCTATTTTTCATCCCTCTAAATGATAAGGGGACCCATCCCCAAAATTTTCACCTTTCTACGATCAACCCCTGTTTTTAATCGCGATTTTTATATTATTCTGTTCCGCGGGATGCAACATGGCAATCGAATACAATAGTTATTGTAGTACGATATATTTGGTAGATCTGAGAATCGTTCGTCATAAATTTTTTATACCCCAAAAATTTTATTTATTGATTTTTTTTTAATTACTTTATGTGGCAATACAACGTTTGCTGGGTCAGCTAGTATACTTATACATTGCTTTGGGTGGTTAGAACCGTTGACTCTCACTACAGAGCCTCCGTTTCGATACTTGCCCGCCACGTATCAATGTGTTTCCGGTTTTCCAAATCCTATATACATTTACCTACGTTTTTAAGGTCGGCAACACTCTTGTGATTCGCGGTATTGGCCGCGGTGATAACATACTATCAGGTAACCCATATGTATGTTCGTTTGTCCTCCTCTGTCATAAAATAAACTAGTCCGAAATGATCGATCTTAATCGGACTAGTTGAATAAATTCATTTATTTCTACAAACTACAAATATATGTTTTTTAAATAATACACTTGTAAAGGATTTTTTAGACGCACGTATTAGTTTCAGTCGCCCTGAAAACGTGCTCTGAAAAGGTCACGAAACGTCGGGTTAGCTAAAACAATAACAAAAATATAACTTTTACGCAAAAACTAATGTGAAAACAAATACGCATTTTAAATACCAAATATATATTACTAGCTGACCCGACAGACGCTGTTCTGTAAACGATAGAAAAATATGTTTAAGTATTTGGGTATAATTTAGCCTAAATCCTAGTAACTAGGATAGGACTAGTAACTGTTACTAGTTTGAGGGGGGGGGGGGGGGGGGTGATCCTAGAGCATCAAGTAAAAGAGTAAAAAATTTAACTTTTTAGATTTTGTTTTTGTTGAAAGAACCCCCACGGCCAATTTTTTTTTGATGTCTCCAACAAATATCGTTAATGTATACAAAAACTTAACAAATTATATACTAGAACCTTCCTCGAGAACCACTCTATCCATTGGTGAAAACAGCATGAAAATCGGTGTAGAAGTTTTTGAGTTTAACGCGAACAGACAGACTGACGCTGCGGAGGACTTTGTTTTATAATATGAAGTGATAATAATGTTAGAAAAATTATCACGTACATGTTGATAACAGATAATTCTGATTAATTTATAAACATAAAGATTAATATGATGTACTTAGGATAACTAAGTACATATAACATACAATGAAATCATGCGCTAAATATAGGTTTCCTAAAATTACGACGACAAAAGCCGTAAGTGTGTATTTTGTTAAGTTACAAACACAAAAAATTTCAGGTCACGCATTGATAAGCTTGGAATAACATGCGCATGTCTGAACTGACAAACGGAATATAAATTCTGGGGAGTGGTGACGCAATTTAAGTTACTCATAAATGACGTCATCAACAAAGCCATTTAGAATCACAAAATATCATGGTTCAAATTGTATTGAATGATTATGTTTTAAAAATTTCACAGATAGTTTCCCATAAGAAATATTATCTCTGAATCTCTGCAAAATAATCTTATTAATATTATAAAAGCGAAGTTTTGTAAGTCTGGATTTTTTAAATCTTGGTTTACAATTTAGGCCACATTTTATTAGTTTAGCCAACCTATACTTATGTATAGGTTGGCTAAACTAGTAATATATTATTATATTACTATATATAAATTACGTGACACGTTGTTTGTCCGCGATGGACTCCAAAAGTAATGAACGGATTTTAATGGGAATAACTTCATGGAGTGCAGTTTAGTCTAATTTGAGAGATAGGATACTTTTTATTTCCATTTGGGATCCATAATTATCTTTATTTCCAATTTTAGTTTTGTATGGACATATTTTCTATGAGAGAATTTAGTGATGCACGGTTTGAGAGTTCTGCTGTGAAACAATTACGTTACGAAATAATTCTTGATGTTTTGAAATATTATTGTCAAATTCATATAAAACAATTTTTTTTAATTATCTACAGAACAATGTCTGTCGGGTCAGCTAGTATTTTTATATTTCTTTAAAAATTTTTGATATTCAGCTAATTAGGTAAAAATGTAGGTACATTCTGAGTAGCTTACTCTTTAATTTTACTGAAATAGGTTTTGCACATAAGTGAAAATAATATATATATTTTTTGGGTATGTTATACAGTATTACTACGGTTCTTAAATATTGTGAATGGACTCATTATAATGCCCCATTTAATGTCCTTTTGGATTTGCGGGTAGTTTTGTAACATCATGTATATTATCATGCTACATACAGGCACAGTATTTTTAATGCTCTACAGCATACATGGGGGCGACGTCACAGATAGCAACTAGTATAAAAATATATAACTGTGTGCATAGCTAGATTACCCTGTCAATAATATTTTTCATATATAAACATACATATATCATTATTTTCAACGTTTAATATATCATTGCTGTTCAAACATACTATTCTATTATTACAGAATTTTTAAATTTATTTCGCATTAAAGATTTATGTGCTCCAAAGTATCATGTCAACATACACAGAATTAACATAAGGACATCATTGAAGTTTGCTCTAAATTTACTGTTATCTCATGCTAGCTATACTTTATAAACCCTTATGAATCTGGATATCTACAATAAGAATTGTTCAATCTCCATTGGTAGAAATTACCACACACAAACAAACAAGTAATCTTTCAAATTAATTTACTTATGTCTATAATCATTATCAATTTGGGAAAATTTTCTTCAAAACAATGTCTTTCACCTATTTAATTTCAAAACACAAAAACATATTGGAACATGATGGGGATCAAACTAGGACCTCCCAGATAAGAGGTTATGGTCATTTTGCCACCAACAAAACAGTATAACCTAATATTAATCGAGGTAATAAACAAATTTCAGCAATAAGATACATAGCAGTTACCAGTCTATTATTCCTGTGTTGGAATAAACTAATACAGTAGGTGTAAGGTCATTGCAAGCTTGTAAGGAGTGACACAGACCTCATGGTCAACAGCCTTTGATTAAGGTAAACTTGGCCGGTAGCAATGTCAATGTTAGCTTTGTATTGTCAATTCTAAAAGATGATAAAAAGGTAAAGATATTTGCAGGGTATTTTACATATTCAACATAAATGTTAACTTCTTATAAAAGTCAGTAATAGACAAAGATCTACAAAAAGCCCAAATAGATCCGCAGACGACCCAGGACAGAACGTCCTAGCAAAGACTGACTAGGAGAGCCGACCCCAACTAAAATAGGATAGTGCGAGAATAAAGAAGAAGAAGAAGTGTTAACTTCTTATAAAAGGTTAAAAAATTGAGAGTTTTATATATTTAACTTATAGGTAGGTTATTGTATTGACGACTATTCTCAGCAAATTGATGTATACTTTGCACCCAATTTGTGTGAAAACATCCGGGATTCAACCCCTATAAAGCCCAGTGTGAATTGGGCAAAAACACACCTTTGAAATTATTTGCAGAAGTGTGTAGGTTTCCTCACAATTCTCTGTAAATATACATGTTTATCTATACAAATAAGAGATTTCCACCTATGTATTGACTCATCATGATATCTCCGGAACAAAATGATTAACTAAATTTATTAGAGTTTTTTATTATGAACAGAACAATGTCTGTTGGGGCACTAAGAATTTATACATTACATATAAATATCCATAAAATTAGAAACACACAGGTTGATGACAGTCAAAATGGCACTTACCATATGAGAGGCAATGGCTCTAGACTTTGCATTTTTTTAAACGACAATTCCAACAGAATTATTATTTAGATCAGCGAGTGGGTGCTCTTATGTATGTGTGTCAAGTTAATTAATATTGTATTAGGTACAGAACATATTATTTGCAATTTTTTTCTAAAATGAATGATAAGCTACAACTTTCCATTCTGGGAAACACTGATCAAATGGTATGCCTCAGATCTATCTAAAAAGCTATTGACACAAGCTATAAGACCATGCAAAATAAACCATCTTAAAAACAAAATAAGGGTCAGAACTTGGTGAGGGATTAGGATGCCTTAAGGCACTTTTATACCATTATTTATTAGTCACTTTTACCAAAGTGGTGGTAAATGGAAAAAGAATGCTTTTGACATTCAAAAGTGTAATTTCATTGACTTACATGAATTTAGTGATTTTGATTTGAGTACAGGAATTGGTGGTTACAATTAAAATGTGAAAATATGTCCAAACAAATTTCTTCAGATTACCCTTACTCAGCAATCTTGAAGTAAGCAGACTTGTTTCCTATGCAGTCAAGCCACCTTCTCATTAATTTATACTTTATTTCGTGTAGAGCAGTATTAAAAAAATATATATTTTACTCATTACAGCAATAAAGTTGGGCTTTTCTATTGGGCTGAAGAGTTACTGATATGATAGGCAAAAAAATGAAACTGTATAAAATTATATAAATAAAATTGGCCCAGTAATAGGATACCGTAATATCTATCACATAATGTGTTTTAGATGGATATATTTAGGCATAACCAATTCTATGTGATAAACTATAACCTTGATTTTATTTAAGATTAAGAATGAGGTCATCACAGTAAGACTAAAACAATAATAAATGAGACTTTTCATAACCTAATTTAAAGCAATATCTGTTTCAAGGTTAAATTGAAACAAATATAGGTAAATTCTAAAAGTGCTGGATATGGATATTTATATCAGCATAAGGCATGTTATTGTTTACAAACAGCACACTAGTACCAAATTGCTGGTGTAAAGTATAGTTTAGAAATTGCCGCGCGCAGTGGTTGGGGTGTTATAATAAGATATGATGTCACAGTTTCGTAAAGGCGAGGTCACTCGCTCAATCGTCATCGCAGGATCGAAATGAAACGCCGGCGATGACGTAAACTGTGCTAAGGTTAGCCGGAAGATAATTCTACAAATAGGTCTCCCATGTAAACCACTTTTTTGAGTAATGCTAAGTTAGCAATGTGTAAGCAAATTGAAGTGAAAGTTTTGGTTTACCGTTTCTTTAGGTCTTGATTTTCTTCAAACAATCTTTTCATATCAATTTCCACCTTCGCTTTTTCGCGCGAAGTATCATCCAAAAGCTTTCTCGCATCTTGTAATTCATGTTCATACATTCCCTTTATATTGGTAACCTCGCGTGTGACCACCTCCTGTGTAGTTTGAATTTCACGGCGAAGTCCTGAATTTTCAATTTCCAAATTGCGAACTTTATCAATGTAAGCTGCCAAGCGGTCATTGAGGTTTTGCAATGCATCTTTTTCTTGCATGCGAGTGTGTCTTGTAGGGCTGAGAGGGCTTGTAGGCCTTCCGGAAGAACTAGAAGCGCGGCTACCAACAGGAGTGCTTGATTGGGGAGGGCTTTGCACTGATGACACAACACTTATATTAGATGACGAAGTCACCGTTTTTTTAGACTTCGATGACATGATGTAAGCTTTTTTCAGTCAAAATTCACTAAATATACAAAAATTAATGCACACGACCACTCAGATCTAGTAGGCAATTCAATTTTCGATACAGCCTGTGAAACCCAAGCTAAAGCAGTCACGTGACTATAATCGCGTTATTGAGAATGTAATTACAAAGAGAACGCAATACGTAAATTATTGACAATTGTTTTCCGTCAGTGCCTCGGTGACATCCGTAGACTGATTATCAAAAGACTAGGTACTGACTGCGGTGCCGCATGTGAGATAGAATGATTAATTAATTTATTTAGTGGCACGGTAAGATAGAATGATAGGTGGATGGTATTGCCATATCATAGCTTCACCCTGATTTTTAACAATTCCGCATTGGCTGGAAATCCAATAATTTATTATAATACATAGCGGCCACCTTATCATATTTCGGATGTAATTTCATGCCTTTGCTAGTACGTGAATATGGCGTTGTAACAATGATTTTTTTTACATAATCTGAACAAATTCGTGTATTTTTAACCGACTTCAAAAAAGGAGGAGGTTCTCAATTCGTCGGTATGTTTTTCTACTGGGTGAACCGATTTTGATAATTCTTTTTTTATTTGAAAGCTGGTGCTTCCCATGTAGTCCCATTGCAATCTGGTCCAGATCTGACAGTGGGATCCATGAGAAAACCATAAAAGTCTTGAATTTGCTATAAGTATACTATACTCGGCCAAACCTTTTTAATGCTATCCGGATATTTGAGTCACCTACCTAAGGTGGTCTAGTATGGAGTTTAATTACTGTCTTATTACTATATTGTATATAGTGTCACTTTCATGAAATATTAAGTATTTCTAAATTGAACACTCAATCTATCGAGTATATTACTAGAAGATATTGGTTTTTAATAGATATTACTGATTACAGATCACACTTAACTTAAATAATAATATTTGATAAGATTTTGTTTAAATAAAAATACTTTTTAAACGATTACAGCGCGTGTAATAATTGTACTTATTAAAATGTTTGTTGTCATTGTTACCTACGTTTGGACGTTTTTCTTGAAATATATATTTTATTATCTATTTATGTATGTATATTTTTAATAGATAACAATGATAGCAAAATAGTATCTGGCATAGTAGAAATGCATGAGATTGACGATTCAAAACCTAAAACCGATTCCTCTATGTAATTTGATATATACATGGATAAATAAATAAAAATAATAATAATTCGTTTTCGTACGAGAAGAATATGGAAACCAAAACCTTTTTTTGCATACTGTACATTGCACATTTGACATTTGAGCCAGGTGTCATATTAATTCGCACGAGTAGTAGGTGTCTTGATTTACGTGCCAGATTTTCATAATTATTTTATGAAAATTATTAATGCAATGTTTTAGATATGGTTACTATAACCGCATTTTTGTAAAAAAAGCATTTTCATAAAAATGTAGATGACCTTTTCTAATTTGCTGCAATCGATATAAATTGGGCAGTTATATTGGGTAATATAATAATTTTGATTTGAAGCAGTCATTTACTGTATACTTACTAAGATGTTCATCGCGTATCGATAGCAAAATTGTGACTGCGCAACACTATGAAACTGAAAATATTTAGCATATTTTTTCTAAAAAATGTTTATAATTTGAGTTTATTTATTTAAATACAGAAACCATAAACATAAGCGGTTCACACAGTAAATCCAAAATTTAATATTTTATAACACATTATAATTCAAAAACAGCCAAAAACACTAACCTGTGAAACGACAAATTGCCGTCTTCATCTGATTTCTCACTGATACATGGCTTTTACAGCCATAATCAACACTAGCAATATAATTTCTGATTTTATGAGTTTTAGGAAACGAACAATATAAACAAAAATACACTTTTTTTCGCTTTAAAACAGTATCATACACAAAATGGCTTCAAGTTAATATGTTGCATATGAAGACGGACAATGTGTGATATGACTGTCTCTTTTAGTGCAATGCATTTCGTGTAGGTTGGAAAAGTCAAGCCAGTGCTGAATAGCTCAACTTATTGAGAGTGTATTTCTCTATATCCTCCGAACCACTTGCTGTTTAGCGGTTGGATGAATATTATATTCTTTGGCCACTTGTCAGCATTCAGCAATGTCAATTTGTCAGCTGTGAGCTAAGTGCTGACTGCGTAATTTTAGTGTTCAAAATACCTAAATTTATTTGATTATTATTTTATATCTAACAAACACACTATAGTGCAATTTGATATCAAAACCTATTAATTTAACAGTGTAAATAATTCATTAACATACTAATATGATTTGTAAAGGTTAACTATAAAAAATTAAATAAAATGATTTTAAATGTGTCTAGGCAGTGGATATTTATTTAAGAGCAATAATATTTGAGATATCGTGTCTGGACTCTGGTGTTCACAAACATTAAAAATGTATTCATTTGAGGGCGACTTTAGGCGTAAGCCTCAACAGAATCTTGCAGGCGCTAGTGGTCAGCGCAAGACAGATAGAGATTCTCTTATACACCAGACACAATTACAGCGGCAAAAGCGAGAGGTATTTGTGTACATACTTAAAAATTCGATTAAAGTTCTTACGATGGTTAAACATAATTTTCCCAAAACCATATTGTTTTCATAACAAGTTTTACATTCTTTTATTTTCATTTCAGGAACATAGAAAAAGACTAACTAGTGCTATTAAAATACAAGCTTTTGTCCGTAGCTATTTAACCAGAAAGCATTGTAAAGAATATGAAAGGCAGTTTTTTGATAGCATGTTTACTCAGATGGGTGAAGATCCAACGTTATTATCAAATCTTATTGCCAAAATGTTATTGTTCTATGATGACAATGCAGATTTGAATAGACTAGTAAGTACAACCACCAATTTAAAAATGTTATTATAATATGAAGAACTGGTAAGAGATGGCTATAATTCCTTATCTCACATCATAAGGTAGAGGGTGCATTATTAAATAAATAGTATAATAATAATAGTATACAATCTTCTCACATTAATATATGCACCACTGAAAATATACATAATATGTCTGAAATTCGTAATGGGGATGTATTGTGCTATTCATTTGTATTATATTTATCTTAGACAATTTATTTGTCGATATAAAGCCTCTAGCTACTGATGAACCTATGACAACAGGCCAGGTTATTACTTTAGTGTGCATAACATAACTACATCTTACATTCGAGATTTGTTAGTCCCTTTTTTGTACATGTGTATTGCTGAAAATGGAGGCAAACAGTTTCCCATTATTTTTTTAAACATTAATTGAATAATATTGCATTTATTATTACAGAAATTGACATGTTAATCTCAATATTTACTTGTCAAAACCTTAACCATTTAAGTATAGTTCTGGTGATACTTAAAGTTAAGTATTCTTTAGGCCTATTAAGGAATCCTTAGGTGACTATAGGAGTGAACATTTTTATTGTAATACTAAGTAGCTATTTAAGTATACTTTAAACAACCATGAGTCATAACAATTGAGTATTTTTGTTGTAGGTATTGAATAGAATAGAATAAAATTTATTGATAACACACCACCACTACCACACAATTATTAAATAACAAACCAGAATGAGTAATACATTCTTAGAACTAACTAATAAAACAAATTAAATAATACCATTTATTCCTAAAACAAAAAAGTAGGTACTGTGCGGCAGTCACTCAGTAATAAGCTGCAATGGCGTGGCGCCAATGTATTACTGGTTTTCAGTAGCCCCAACATTATTGAGTCCTGGAGTAGCAGTGACTAGTATTTTTTAAAATTATAGTTATGAATATAACTGAACAGAAATTAAAATCAGTACATAAAGGCAGTACTTATACATATATATTTTTTATTTAACTCTAAAAAATGATAAAAATAAATAAAAGAAAATGAACATAAGAAGGAAATCTGAATGTGTGGTTGAAAAATGTAAAAATATGTGGCTATAAATAATAAATAAATGTTAGTAAAAATTATGGTATAAGATTTAAAAGAGGTACAAGCTGTTACACAGGTTTATAAATGTCACTAAGTATGTAATTTACAGTTTTTATTTTGAAATTTTGAATTGTATTACTAAGTTGAAGTGGAGGTGGCAAATCATTCTAGCACTTGGTGGCTTGATGCCTAAAAGTTCCGAAACGCACCAGTGCAGTGGCTAGGAATAGCTAATATACGAAAAGCGGACCGCGTGTCCATATTGAAAGCATTATTCTGTCCAAGCCATTCTAATTTTTGATATAAGTATGCTGGTGTTTTCCAAACAATTACACCAAAAAGTAACACCGCAAGGTGTAAATGCCTTCTTCCATCCATTTTGAGTACTTTTGCCTCTTTGAGATATGGTGTAATGTGACTACGGGGAGGAATATTCCAACAAAATCTACCGCACACATTCTGCACTCGCTGAATGGCGTTTTTAGTTTTACTTATTAATGTTTACATAATTTTAAATGATATGGTGTAATGATGATTACTTGTTCTCTTTAAGGCTCAAATTTTTCTGAAGTAGTCTTTAACTTTCTTAATGATACCACAGTAGTAGGGCAGTCAGTCATAACAATTGCCTCTTTTTGTTGTAGCTATTGCTTATCAATGTTTACATATTTTGAAATGATATTGTGTAAGGATGATGACTTGTTCTCATTAAAGCTCAAATTTTTCTGAAGTAGTGGTTAATTTTCTTAATGATACTGCAGATTGGGAATGGGGTGACCATCCTCAGGCTATTAAATAATAAATTTTATCATACAATATTTCATAACCAAATATAATAAAAAAACATCAAAAACCATCTGTGTACAGCAAATACCACCTCCGAGGAAATAAATGGCGCTAAACTTCATAATGACAACTATGACAAATACTCTCTTTGACTCACTTCATCTGCAGTCCCCCTGAAAACTAGATCTGGAAAGGTCTTGAAACATCGGGTTAACTAAAATAATAATGTAACTTTTACGCAAACATCTAGTAAAACCGTTACAATTACACCTGTTTTAATCCTTTAAAAGTGTTTTATTTAAATGTAAAAAATTAGCCCGCTTAAGTGATATCATACCCTATTTTGAATAAAAATATTTGAATTTGAAATAAAAATGTTTAACTTTTGTCATTCATTAGAGTCGTTGATTTTAGATTGATCATTAAAGGTATCCATATTTTTTTACCCAATATTTAAATATTGCAATAAATGTTCATGAGTATGAATGTCTATTATGCCTAAAAAGAATAACTTTATTTTCAGATATCAATATCACAAGTAATATTGAAACAATGGCAAAAATTATATCAAATAAATGGATCCTCAATTCAAATAAGACGTTTATTGGTGTTACACTTAAGATTGTTGCATGAGGATTCAGAGGTAAGCAAATTCTGATTTAAGCATATTTTTAATAAGCTTGTGCAAGTGACTACTACATGGAACTTGACTGCTGGTGTCTGCATAGAATTCCCCTTTGGGTCCAGAGAAAATGTGAAATTTATGTGTACCAACAATAACTCACCTAAACAATTTTATAACGTAACTTGCTCTTACTTATACCACCATAGTATGTTTTCTCTTTTGGGTCGTTTAAAAACAATAGCTTAATTTTTTTTCTAAGTTCCTTAACACTTAAGGTACGTTAATATGAAATGTTTTAAAACTAGATAATATACTGAGTAGATATTGAGTGTTTTGTGTATTTACGGGCAAAGACAAAATACTATCTTGCAGTAATAAATGTTACTTAAGTTGCATAAATAAATAATAGTCACATTTTAAAACTAGTAAAAAAATACAATGCATATATATGGTGATATATTCTAGACAATAAGACACAATTTAAGATGGCAAAGTGGTGTGTACCATACTGAATCAATAATAATATTAATACAAAATTATGCGAGTGTGATATGTCCCATGCTAAGGCCCAAACTTTGTAGACAGGCACTCACCGTGTCTAGAAGGCTCTGTATAAAAAATCCTTTTTAAATCAATTGTACATGCAATCCTCTACAATGCAATACCTATACTGCAATATTTTCCAAAGTTGTGGAAGGTGTCTACTATTAACATAGTGCTAAAACCTAGAAAATCACCTACAGAAGTCACATCATATAGGCTTATCAGTCTTCTCCCTATATTGTCAAAAGTCTTCGAGAAACTCATCCTAAGACGCCTTATTCCACTGGTCAAAGAACAAAATGTGATTCCAGCTTACCAATTCCGTTTTCTTGCACATCATGGAACTATAGAGCAAATACACCGAGTAGTACCTACCGACCTCATATGCACAAGGGCCTTCTATAAAGACTTAAGCTCCATCTGCCGAATACTGCATACATGCTTTTGAAGTCCTACCTGCAAGATAGAATTTTTCAAGTAAAATGAGAGAATTGTCAGATCTCCATCTGCCAAATACAAACAGGAGTCCCCCCAGGGTTCAGTGATGGGTCCCGTCCTGTATACCATCTATACTGCTGACCTACCCATCTCAGAAAAAGTGGTGACTGCAACCGATGCAGATGACGCTGCAGTCCTTTTGTGTGATAAATACAAAACATACATAAAAATATAAAAATAAAATTGCAAGAATGCCTGCATAAAATTGAAGTATGGCTGAAGAAGTGGAGAATTAGAGCAAGTCCAGCAAAGTCAGTCCATATAACTTTCACACTGAAAAGAGGAGACTGCCCACCTGTGACACTTGACGGAATTGTATGGCCACAACACACGACAGTAAAATAGTAAAATAATAATAGACATTATGATAGGAAACTAACTTGGCAAAATGATATCCAAGCCAAAAATAAACAAGCAAATAAGGAGCTTAGAGACATATATATTGGCTCCTAGGTAGAAGATCAATGCCTAATCTGGAAAATAAAATCCTTATATACAAGTGTATCATAAAACCAGTATGGATATATGGCATACAACTGTGGGGTTCAGTGAGTCACACAAATATTGAAATTCTCCAGCGCTACTAGAATAAAGTTCTAAATACCTTGAGCAATGGTTCATAAGGAACACAGATGTTCATGATTACCTGGAAATCCCAACAATCAAAGAAGAAATAGAAAGGTCTTCTGGGGCATAAAATCATTGGGCTATAAATTTTAAGAATACAAAAGATTCCACATTTCCACTTCATTCAAAGTGCCTAACAACTAATAACTCCCAAAACTAATTTGAATGATCAACAAATCTGATTAAAGCTGCTGAGGCTGATTGCAGTGATATATATATATATCTTAATATATAAAAGCAGACGAGAAAGAGGCGATCTAATTGAAACATACAAAATACTAAATAATTATTATAATGTCCCAAATTTTGAGAGCATGTTTCCAAGGAAGAGCAATCCTAGACTAAGGGGACATGATATGAAGCTAGAATATCAATTAGCATCATCAAATCCATTGAAACACTTTCTGACCAACAGAGTCGTTCATATATGGAATAGATTGCCCAAGGATGTGGTTAAATCAAAATCTTTTAATCAGTTTAAGAATAGACTGGACAAACATTTGGATAGATATGGCAAATGATAAAGACGCATCAGCGAAAGCTGCTTAGTCTATTATAAATAATAATAATAATAATATATAAATTAAGTCACATGTTGTTTGTCCACGTTTTGTATGGACATATTTTCTGTGAGAGAATTTATTGACGCACGGTTTGACAGTTCTGCTGTGAAACAATTTCATTATAACAACAAGGCGTATATGTTAGGAAATAATTTTTGATGACATGAGAAGTTATTGACAAATTCATAAAAAACAGTATTTTATTTATATATACAGAACAACGTCTGTCTGGTCACCTAGTATATATATAGGTAGTATATATATATTAAACAAAATTAAAGTGACATGTTGAGTCCAAATAAGTAAGATTAAGAATTAACAGATATAAACAAAAATTAACACCTTTCTAAATTTAGCTATTCAAAATCTTCGTCATATATATCTTAGTCAGACTGTGTGTTAGTCACTTCTGCTTGGCCTGACAGGGTCTTATTATATTAATGACATCAGTTTCTCCTGTGTGTTCCTAACTTTTAAATCAGATCACATAACTTTTTACAATCATAGTAATGTTTCATGGAAACTGGTTTTAAAAGTTTGAGTGGGGTTTTTCTTGTCAGCTGAGTAAATCTGGACTTTTTTTATATGAAAATAAGGGATGAGACAAGTAGGACCTTCAGCTGATGGTAATTGATACACCTTGCCCATTAAAATCCAGTGCCGTTCAGGATTCTTGAAAATCCCAAAAATTCTGAGCGGAACTACAACTGCGCTCGTCACCTTAAGACATAAGATGTCATGCCTCATTTGCCCAGTAATTTCACTAGCTACAGCACCCTTCAGAACGAAACACAGTAATGCTTAAACATTACTGCTTCACGGCAGAAATGGGTGCCATTGCGGTACCCATAATCTAGCCGGCATCCAGTCCAAAGGAGCCTCCCACTGGACTGATTGCATTCTGATGATTACTCCTATACTATGTATGAGTTCACTCGGACATAGTTAGGTACTTGGACCGTGAAAACCCCACATTAATATTTTGATTTATTTTATACTTATCTCATGGACATTGAGATGGTATAGTTTTACAAAGTAAATCAGTCATTAATAGTATGTAATGTACATGATATATTTTTGAAATATCAATATCTTTATATCATTTTAAATAATTACTTATTCCGTAGGTGCCTTTGGCTGTTCCATTGAGAATGTTTGAAGTTTTCACATCAATAAAAACTCTGAGTATGTTTATGTGTCAAGAGGATGCCATAAATGACGTGGGACACACATTTCTATACCTAATTAAAAGAGGTTAGTATAAAGTTAAATGATATTTTAAGTGCAAGATTTTTTTTTTGTCACCCGGTGTATAGTGATCACCGCCGCCCACATTCTCTTGCAACACCAGAGGAATCACAGGAGTGTTGCCGGCCTTTAAAATATGTTGTTAAGATGTTATACTACTTGTTCATATTTTGTGAACAATTAACATACAATTGTATGCTTTGTAATGTTGTTGATATTCAGTTTGTGAGCCACCTCAATTATAAATATATACTCCCTTATTCATAATGGTCCGCTAACTTAAAACAGCCGCTAAGGAGTGTTTTTTCTCATTCAGGTCAATAGAAGAAGACAGAGTGAGAATTAGCAATGCTTTAAGTTAGCAGACTATTATGATCATATAAGGGGGATAATATCTATAGACTAGAAGTACTGCAGGACCTTTTTAGTCCGAACCCTTTCTAATGACTAATGACTCTAACAACCTGCTCACAAAATACATGCCTTGATTGGGTTGACCAAGTAGACATTCCTGTGCCAAATATAGATTATATAATTTAACAATACTATTTGTTTTATTTCATAAAAATTCCCTGTAGATTCTCTGTATTATGATCTGAACACTCCAGGAATCTCAATGCGGAGTAAATTTTCGGAGTTCGGATTAAAGAGGTCCTGCTGTAGTTAGCAAATATAGTTAGGTACATAATATGCAAATAATAACTGAAAATGCATTTATCAGTAAAAACTTAATTATACAAATACTAATAATGTTTGATTTTGATCACTACAGCCCACGGGATATAACACCAGAGGTTGTTGTTGAATCATAATTTAGAGTGTTATAACCACATAAGGAGACATATATGAATTCTGAAAACACAATGGAACAGGGCGAGTACTGAACCAGGGCTCCATGGTGGGAGTCATCGGTCATAGCTATTGCATCACCGATACTTTTAAAACAAATCTGTAGAGCAGGGGTGCTCAAACGGTCGATCGGGATCGACAGGTCGATGGTGAGTGCTTTTTGAGTCGATCTCGAGAAAAAAATCCGGTATAATAAACTAAAATCGGTAATTACGTACCATCTTATGAAAAGTATGTCAGGCTTCAACATCCAAAGTCACTCTTTAGTTAAGCTTAGAACTTTAGAACGCATTTATATTGTAAGAACCAATAAACTCGTAATTTTGAATAATAATTATGAGTTTTTTCATTGATATTTAAGAGCAGACCTACACTTACCTCGACTAAAAAAATGCATATTTTGCGCAAAACTAATATCTATGTCATCGTGACAATCCTAGTCGACAATCCTTCATCACACATACTTGAAGCCTCTCAGAGTCGATCGATCGTAGTCTACAAATTTTGAGGTAGATCGCCAGCAGTTCAAGCTTGAGCACCCCTGCTGTAGAGTATTTAATCGATTTTAACTAAAAAGAAGTTCTTGTATATTCAATTATAATAAAGGTTTTTTTATATTCCAGGCTATTTTAGGGATCTACTAAAACTGATATGCAGACGAACTCCACCAATGTATGGACCATCTCCAAATCCTCCAACACCACTATGTGGTGCACTGCTTGAACTTATACAGAGGCCTTTATGTCTTGCTACACAAGTAAATCTACCTGACTATGAGTAAGTTTTTATACTTATTAATTTTTTTTTGTCCTGAGTGGGATACATAGTAAATATAAATTAAAAGAATATTGCAAACAAAAATACTAATAGTTTTACGACTGTATTATATATAGGTGATAATTCCATTATTAGGTGTTGTTTGCCTGTCATCATAGTAAGTTCATCTCGGAATTCGAGATACCCAGCTGTAAGTCTGTAAATACTTGTATATTGACACCCCAAAAGTTGTCTCGAAACCTACCTAGAGTGTACGCAACTATTAAGTTTAAAGGTCACAGCTGGGTATCTCGAATTCCGAGATTGTTACCTAATTTAAGCTTAATTGACTGGGGTTTTTAATACCCAAATTATAAAAATAATTTAATTTTGTAATAACACAATTGACATACGTGCAAAGGTACGCGTAGCTAATTATGAACTGTTGAAATCATAAGTTTCACAGTACAGAACTATGTATGTAGGAAATGCCCGCGTTATAGGGTACATTTGAAATAGCATAATGTGAAAACCACGTTATAGGGACAATTACTGTAAATGGTAATATCCTTGTATCTATATTATTATCGTTATAAACGAACAAAACTGCCGGAATAGTATATTTCATCGAGTGTGCGGAAAGCCTGTCATTGCAAAGAGTTCCGACAAATGTCTACCCGAGCCGAGGCGCAGCCGAAGGTGAGGGTTGACAGTCGGAAAAAGTTGCAATGACGGTTCCGCACGTGTACTGAACAACTATTTTTAATACAGTTGCGAAAAAATGAAGCAATTTAATAGAATAATAATAACACAATAAACTCAAACTAAAATGGCGCCAACCGTAAAAGAATATAGGTAGAGATTTTTTTTGATATCTTCACCCATTTTGGGTAGGCAAAGGGAACTATGGCCATACAGCCAAGTCTTCAGTAGATTTTTTTTATTGATATGAAATGAAAATGAAATTTAATGAGATGAAATGAAATAAAACCTAAACTAACTCATTGAATCAAATCATTAAATCTGATATTGAAACAAATTAGTAGCTTCTATTTAGAAATATTTGCATAAATCATAATAACTTCGTGGTTGTTTTTTTCTTTTTAATAGACATTATTTTGACAGTTGGGAAAGAGAACGCACGAGTTCGGAAAAGGTAAAGAAAAAGCACGAGTATGTAATAGCCCATATCCCGAACGCTATACGACCCTGCAATACGCCAGTTTTTGAGCAACTGTATTAAAAAATATATTTAGCGCAGATCACTGATACGAGGATGGCGTGATTAAAAAAAGAAAACATCTAGTACTGTAATGAGAAGTCATTGTCAAACTTTATAAATTAATTACTTATGAGGGCGGCAATGAAAATTTCGGGAATCAAGGAAGTGACACAACATTACTATTTAAAAATGTATTTATTGCTTTTCGAATTATTCTCTGCGAAATTTGACACATTTTTCCATACGATGCAACCAATCATTGAAGCAACCATTCCATTCGGAAATTGGGGTCTCCAAAATGGCCGTTTTGTAGGCGTCAACAGCTTCTTCAGGTGATGAAAATCTCTGACCACGCAATTTATTCTTTATTTTAGGGAAAGTATAGAAATCATTAGGGCTTAGGTCGGGACTGTACGGCGGATGGTCTAATAATTTTCTAATGTTTTCTTGCTCTAAAAACTCTTTTGTTCTGTGCGCGGTGTGAGAACTCGCACTGTCGTGATGGAGGATGATGCGGCGGTTGCAGTTATCTTTACGGAGTTCAGAAACGACCTGTGGCAAACAAATGCTAGCATACCATTCTGCATTAACCGTTCTTTGCTTTTTACACCTAACTAACTAACCTACAAACAACTTTTTTACACCTAATTGTTCATGCAAGATTATTTGTATTTGACTCATGGCAATGTCTAAAGTTGCCTGAATTTCGCGGTATGTCACATATCGATCTTCCTCAATCAGCTTACGCACAGCATCAACGTTTTCTTTGGTGACCGCAGTTTTTGGACGACCTTGACGGGGATCGAGCTTGACACGTCCACGTTAAAATTCAGCAAACCAGTGATAAATTGTGGTTTTGGATGGGGCTTCATCAACAAATGCAGATTCGGTCACTGTTTTTGTGTTAAATGATCTGGAGAGGCCTTTGTCCAGCAGTGGACGTTTTTCTGTTGAAACGATGATGATGATAGACTCTATTTTCTGTTGTTGTATTATGAATAGGGGCAGATTTTTTCTCACATACTTTTTGGTAGGAGAATGATATTAATTACAATCATAATGTATTATTATTATTACAAGTCCCAGCACTGATAAAATTTGTAATGTTTTCAGTAATGAAGTCCTAATGGAATTCACAGCTGCATATCTCTGCAACCCATACCCAGAACCTGTTGAAATGTTTATTCTACCAGCTTTAGCAAATGACGTGAACAGACGTTTCCCGTTTGTGCCTTTGATAAATTGTTTACAAGATGATGCCAAGTACGATAGTGGGAGATGTATCAATGATTCGTGGTTACTACATTCCGTTTTAATGTTGGAGCCGGTGGGTTTCGGTAAGATAATTTTTCTAACTAAAATTCTATCGCTTTTTATTAAAAAAGCAAGACTATGTGCGTGCTTATATATATCTAACCATGATATGAAGTCCGGGAAGCTCCGTAAAATCTTCTCGTCCAAAATACCTCAGTGTCTGGAGTTGAAGGTTTTTAGCCAATGTGTATTGTCAGTGATGACATACGGAAAACAAACGTTGTCGCTAACTATGGGCTATATGAGGAAGCTCACTGTTGCTCACCGGGCAATGGAGAGGGCTATGCTCGGAGTTTCCCTGCGAGATCGAAGCAGAAATGAGGAGATCCGTAGGAGAACGAAAGTCACCGATATATAATGTTGTATACCTTTTTTGATGCAAAATTGGCTATGGATGATATAATCTGTCCGAAATAAAATATTTTTATTTTATTTATTTTATTATTTATATCGCCCAAATGATTGCGAAACTGAAGTGGCAGCGGGCAGGGCACATAGCTCGCCGGACAGATGGCCGTTGGGGCAGTAAGATCCTCGAATGGCGACCACGTACCGGAAGGCGTAGTGTTGGTAGGCCCCCCATAAGATGGTCCGACGATTTGTTCAAGATCCGTTGGATGAGGGCAGCGCAGGACAGATCGTCATAGCGATCTTTGGGGGAGGCCTTTGTCCAGCAGTGGACGTCTGCCGGCTGAATTGATGATATGAAGTCCACACGTATATACATACATTCGCGTGCACAAGTATACAAATAGCGCCAACATGTTGTAATAATTGTGCTGCAATACAATATCGATATAACCTCAACAAAGGAAATTTATAGAAACGAATAGAAGCTCTATAAATATCGCATAAATGAGGTAATAGATACACAAAAAAACATCAGTCGAATTTATTACCTGTTTAAATAGCTTATTGCTGCATCTGGGTGAACTTCATCCCACGCTTTCACCCATTATTTACCTGCAAGTAGACTGTTAGATTTTGTCAACCTGTAATGTTAAGATCTTAATTTTAAAGAATTCCGGAATCAGGGACTCAAACTCGACATGATTAGGTAAACACATAAAAGGGAATCTACTACCTATGGGGTCAAATCTAACCTAGTTTATATCGCTTTTCATGTTGTCATTCCAGTGGGCGAACTGAATAAAGCAATTGCAGATGGCACACGACTAGCCCATAACAGAACAGTTCTCAATTACCTGCATGTGCTAGCCAAACTTACTGTTAATGTATGTAACAAACAAATTACATATGAATACCAGGACTCATTATATAGCCAAGAAACCACAGCTGATAATGATGACAGCGACAGTGAACCTGAACCTAATCCCACTTCAGTTAGAGAGCAAAATCTCTTGACAAAGTGTATTGAGACTCTGAATGAGCAGGAGAGATGTGTCATGAAGGTTTGCTCTCAGATTGTCGAGAGTGATTTGAGCGACGAATTTCTTGATTATGTGTCACAAATATGTCATAATCTCCTTTTAAGTCACAGGATGGCGTTACATAAATATAGGTGAGAATTTTTATCCTTGTAAGCTTATTTTTCGAATTCTTGGAGAACTCGAATTATGGGTTTTGCTTTGCAAATTCGAATATGTTCTAACGTCACATGTCTATCTATCAATCTATCTATATTTACGTATCTAATTCTTGTATGTATTATATATATACTTTGATCTCTTTGGTTGGTAAAGTCGGCCGCCAGGCAAGAAGAATATTATGCGTATTACTCGCTTTAAAAGACTTACAATCCGTGAAGACGGCAGCCATTGCATCTGTGCGAGCGAGACGCATTATATTTACGTGGGAGTGACAGGGACAGGTAATAACAGGTTAATGTACGATATTCTTCCTGCTTAGCGCACGGATTTTAGCAACTAGCAAGACTACAACGTTTTGGTCTCTGATGATCATAGACTTCTTAACATTTTGTATAAAAAGGCTTAACCCTAGATAGTATTTTACATAAATATTTTTGCATAATATATCTATATCTTTCTAAACCTACGAAATATATTAATATTTTAAAGGTGCTTACACCCACTTGAGTACAGAAAATTAAAAACATTGACTATACTTTTGCAGATTATTATACTCTTTAGCTTTTAAACCAATATTCCTAAGAGGCCTGTGGCAATGGCTCGCCAGCATGAACCATGAGTCATGGTTCGGTAGATCTAACACGCCATTGATATCGGCGCTGTCCCGGGGGCTGGGTGCGGACACCTCGGTGATAGGAGTGAACAAACTACTGGCTCCCCTGGCTGTGTTCTGCGCGCTCTTCACACTGTTAATTGGGACTCTACACGACACAGAATTCTTTAGGGACACAGATGGCGCTGATAAAATAACAGGTAACTGTTATAATTCTGATAACTCCTGATACATCCTGTCCACCTTGTACATGATTCCAGTGCTGTTTTTTCAAATCCCTGTGTATAATTTGATTATCTAGAAATTCAATTCTCTGCCCTGAGTGGAAGGCCGTCACGGTTCGCCTGTTAACCTTGCGAGCCTCGTACTACTCCACGGCTTAGTATAATTGCTAGCCTAAAGAAGTTTGAGAACAAGTAATGTTATACAGCGAGGCATTGAATGGCGATATTAAATGAACGCGCGGGAACTTATTTTTTTTTATTAATGTTTTATGATTTAAAAGTAATCACTTATTTTGGTTTGACAGAAAGATTAATTTAACATTTGCAGTGCGTCTTTGCTTTGAAGAAGCTGCAAGGCGTCTTAAATCACTAACAGCTAGATAATGCCTGGGCGATTGACAAAATCGGAGTTGACTCCTATTCGTATTTATCATTCCACTCAGGGCTTCTTTTTGTGTGTTATTCACACTCTCAATAAGATCTTCAATTCATTGTATTTCGTAGGGTGCTACATTGTTATCAATGGAAGCATATCTAGGAAACTCTGCAGACTCTGGGGTTGCTGATCTTCTGTTGTTGGTGTATTATACGGGATGACGAATCGTATGAAAACATGTCTTAGGTTGCAGGGACTGGCTTATTATGTGAAAAATCGTATGTAGCGTGATCTACTGTACTGGATAGCCATAGTAAGCCTAGTTGAAGACGAAGAAAAACGAACGTGCGGGTCACGTGATGTTATCACAAGAGGCCTTTTAGCAAGGTTGCTAACAATAATTATTAACAGGACCGCTGTCATTATCAAATAAGAGGTTTTATTTCATTTGGATAACGTTTGGATTATATTATAATTAATGTGCACCTCTTAAATGATTTATTATATTGAGACGGTTAATAATGTTATTTATTTACCCGGTTTTACTCATGGTTTATGGGTGTGGGTACCGACTAGTTTCGGACCATTCGGAGGTCCTACATCAGGGTGAGTGTTGTGGGCTCACGATAATGTCTCGTCTCATACTGCGAACTTGTGCTCGTAGTGCGCGGTTTGTTAGGGCGGGGTGCGCTGGTGGTGATGACGAGCACGGTATCACATATCCACGGGTGCACAAAATTTACTCACCATGTCTACTACGTGATCATCCGCACTTTTGGCCTTATTGAGAGATGCGTTTAACAACACGGGTTTCCAAATAGGCAGAGCCAAACCCTTGTGTCCATTAAAACTTCGCTGCGGTGTATATTTGAGCGAAGCGAGGTAAACTAAGTCTGTGTACAAAAACAAAATAAAATTCATCCAAACAAAAACAAAAAAAAAATAATCTTTTGGCAATTGGCGCTATATTTAAACATGAAGAATTAGCGCCTTATTTGGTCGAATGTTTATTTTAATTATAATAATTGAATCAAGTCGAAATTCAAAATTCTGTCTCGACAATAACATAGAAAACTTCAAAGCTTTCTATGAGTTCAAAATTTTTTAAAATCGGTCCAGAAATAGCCGAGAAAAAATTTAAAACAGAAATCAATTGGAGCCACACGGTGGGAGCTCCGCTCAGCTTCGCTCAATTACGTCGACGGTCGATTTCTATGGCTGTCTCGCAAGCTTCTGGAACCCATAGAACACCGATAAACCGTGAGTAAAGCCGGTTATATAAATATCGTTCTTATGTCTCACGAAAGTTTTCATAATTTAACGGTTGATAATAAAAAGTAATAATATTACAGTACCATCGGTGAGCACGTTGGGTCGCGTGCACGCCTTCGACTTCTCCGAGCTGAGCGGGCTGTGTCGCACGCTGAAGCAAGTGTGCCTCGGACTCGTCGAGCTGGTCTACCCTGACACCAGGCCGGCAGTCGTCGCCCAGTTCCGGGACGCGGGGGGGACCCTCGATGACGTCACAGGCAAGAGCTTAACACCTGCCTGGTCACATTTGTTTAAGGTGAGTGTGCTAAAAATATAGGCTTTTTCTATATTACTCGGATGTGTCAGTTAGTTATTTAATGTCAGTTCAATATTAAATTTTCTCGTATTATGTAAGATTGATAGAGTGGTTTGTTGTCATCAGGTGTGTACGCAGCTCCTGCGCGCGCTGTACGAGCGAGACAGTCGTCTCCAGTTCAGCGGCGGCGTGTCGTGGTCCACGCCGGGTGCGGGAGGCCTTCCCGCTGCCGCATCAATGGCCGTGCGAGCGCGACACTCCCGCCCTCTCGCGCCAATCGCACAAGGTTATACATATACCAGTGGGGGGCTCCTTTGCTTTTTTTTTTTGAGCGTCCGGGTCACCTGGTGTTATGTGATCACCGCCGCCCACATTCTCTTGCAACACCAGAGGAATCACAAGAGCGTTGCCAGCCTTTAAGGAAGGTGTACGCGCTGTTTTTGAAGGTACCCATGTCGTATTGTCCCGGAAACACCGCACAAGGAAGCTCATTCCACAGCCTTGTAGTACGTGAAAGAAAGCTCCTTTAAAACCGCACTGTGGAGGACAGCCACACATCCAGATGGTGGGGAGGATATCTTAACTTGTGGCGAGTCGTGCGAAGGTGGAATGGAAGACTTTGGAACTGTGGTATTAATATATTCTAATAATGATTCGCAGATATTGCTGAATTGTGTTTATATATACCTGCCTTATCTATTTTGACGATACATTGAGAATTATATCTACAAAAATCTGATCTGACATAATATTGTCAATCAAAATACTCAATAGGTAAACAAGATAAGTTGTGGTATACGACATTCGACTCTTTGTGTCAAATAACAAAGACGAAGTTCACATGTCTGTGTTAGAGCGTATTATGTCTGTCACTTTCTGACATTGAAGTTTGTATAAATATAAACTGCTTCGTTCTGCAACTGTCAGTTTTTTTTTATTGAATTATTTGTACTTAATTCCTTAAGCTGCTTTTAATAATATTAACTTACCATCAATTCAAGTATGTAACCATGCTTGGTAAAATAATTCAGGTTGTCATATCTCAAGTATATCTATTACAAACTGAACTTATTGTCAGTATAAATTTTTGTTCTAAATCTGATGTTGTACTCTTTGTATAAATATAAAGATATATTAAACACTGAGTCGTACTTACAGAAGAAGGACCGCCCCTTACAACCAAAGAGCTGAGGACTGCGACGATACTGCGGGAGATTCCATTTGTTGTTCCGTTCTCAACTAGAGTTCTCATCTTCCAGGACTTACTACTCAGGTAAAATAGCATAGACCGCCTTTCGCACCAACATGTCTATTCTGAGAGAGCTTTATGTCAAAACTAGACTTTCCACTATATGCCTTCGTAGGGTGCTGGAATTCTTCGGACATATTGCTCGTAAATGGCAAACGTCCCAGAGGACCTAGTCCCACGAAATAGTCGGACCAAATACGATCTTCTCTGAACATCAACTTCCACAATGCCCTTCATATAGCTAAGGATCGCAGCAGATGGAGGGAAATCGTACGGGAGAAACTGATACAGCGGGAGAGTCACGACCCTCAGTAATGAGGAAAACTACGCGAAGAGGAGGATGATAATAGAAGCACACTTCACATCATCACATCACATCAAACCCATTTTTTTTTGTTTTACTTTAATTGAAATAGTAGTCACCAATCCCCTTAATTACAGACAATTCATTATTAATTCATATATTCATCTCGCTCACAGTACTTCAGCCATTCTGACATTATTCCAGTCTATCCATACGCGAACAAGTCACACTTGCTTGCGTTGCGTTGCACACAAGGGCTTGCGTTCAGAACTGTGCATGCGTGCTACTGTGAGCCTCTGCGGAACCGCAAACAGTTCATGCTTACGGTTACGGAGGAATTTGTTCGGAACAAAAAATACTTTATACTAATATACTTCTAATAGAAAACTGTAGACTAATTACTTAGGTAAAGGTCTAGGTTACGGGTTATTGACTGCCTCGACGTCTACTGAGCGCGTATTTTGTGCGAAGTCGTCCTGGGTTTACAAGCCATTTTCAACCAAGAGTGAGTTGGTGAAATTCACCCACAACTATCGAATTCCTTCGCAGGTGTGTGTAAGGTTTTCTCACGTTGTTTTCGTTTTGGTGTACGATCATTGAATAAAATAAAAATACATTTTATTTGGAATATCGGACTGTCGAAAGTAAGTGGTGCAGGGACAATCATATTTCCGCGTCCCCATGAGAGACACCGGCTTGCCTGTAAGCACTCTAGATCTGTTGAAATTAAATTAAGGAAATTATCAGATAATTCAATCAAGGTTGAGCAAAATTATCCGTGAGTCGTGAATTTGAAAACACAATTTTAGGAACGATGCGGGACTCGAACCCACGACCTCTGTGTCTCGGATTCCGTGTGAGTGCTCTCCCAACTGAGCTAACCGCTCAAGTGGCGTATCGTTGTTAAAATTTTGTACGCTTTGTTCAACTCTCAGGTTGTGGCTTCATGTACAGGATGTAGTTTACAGTTGATAACCAGCTCAACCCCAATATTTCTCTCAGAACATCTTTTAAACACCTACTTATCGATTCAGAATTTGCTGTTCATAATCATTTTCACCAGTAGGAGGCTGCTAAGGATTCCAGCTACCTTTTTCTGCCGTCATGCAGAAGTCTGCAAGCACTAATATGTTTCGGTTTGAAGAGCGCCATAGCTCGTGAGATGCCGTGGCTAATGAGACTCTTATGTCGTTCAGAATTTCGGGATTATCCAGAATCTCGAGTGGCACTGTATTGTAATGGGCAGAATGTGTCACTTTTTCTCATATTCAAAAGCAAACTAAATCCTTCTATAAACAGATCTTGAATACCAGGCATAAAGGCATTTATTATCTCAAAATTGATTCCTTTAGAATTATTTTTGATGTCATTTCTAGTATACTAGATACTACTATCGCTTCAGAAAGAAATGGCGCTCTGAGAGATAAGAAGCGGCGCAAGAAACTTTTGACCAAAACCAGACCTTTGCGTACCAAAAAATGCTGTTTATTTAATATACTCTATTTGTTTTTCACAGAGAGAAGACTGATAATGCGTATCAAGTTACAAATTTCAACTATAGCGCATCCATTAATATTAGAGTCCGACGAACACATCTATATGAGGACGCATTCGAATCACTAAGCCCAGATAATGGTACGTATACACGAATAAAAATAGAAGCCAACGACGACTCTCTACGAGCCAAAATAGAACGGTTAAAAGTATGATTATATCAAAACGGATCTTAAGTGGTATTGTCATAATTCAGATTTTTAATTTTCAAATTCAAATAGCCCATTTCAAAGACATTAAATTAAGGGACGAGATGAGTAGGACGTTCAGCTGATGGAAATTGATACGCCTTGCCCATTACAATGCAGTGCCGCTCAGGATTCTTGAAAAACCCAAACATGCTGAGCGTCACTACACTTGCGCTCGTCACCTTGAGACAAAATTTTAAGTCTCATTAGCTCAGTGATTTCTGCTAGTTACGGCACCCTTCAGACCGAAACACAGTAATGTTTACACATTACTGCTTCAAAGTAGAAATAGGTGCCGTTGTAGTACCCATAAACTAGCAGGTTTCCTCTGCAAAGGAGCCTCCCATTGGTATATTGAGATTCAAAGTCCTTAACGGCATAGTCAAAACGATCCACACGGAACTTTAACAGTTCAGCACATTTTAAGATAAGTACAAAGAGATCCCAAATAGAACAATTTAAAGTATTTCATGATTATGGCACAATTCAATAGATTTTAAAATCAAAACAGACTTAAACGGTACAGTCATTACTACATTTAAAATAAATTTTAGATTGGAAGGTACCATAAATACCACGGATAAGGTTATTTCAGCCTCAAACTTTTGTTTTTCAGTTTTTATTGCTATCATTCTCTGATTAATGCTATTATAATCTTCAGATATCTAACGTAGATTATATTATTCTTAGTAAATAGTTTTTATTTTTTTTAGAACCAAATTTGAAATTAAAGCTTAGAGTTCAGCTGATAAACCAGGCTGGTGTTGAGGAGGCTGGAGTGGATGGTGGCGGTTTGTTCAGAGAGTTTCTATCTGAGCTGCTCAAGTAAGTATTGATGTAAGAAATGTTAGTAAAGGTCACGCAATATTTTTTAGGAGTTGCATTAATTTGTATAAAAAAAAGTGTGTGTGTACTTATGTATGCATGCAAGATGTTATACTTCTTTGGCCTAACGAAGCAAAAACATTATAATTTATTGTTATTCTACGTTATTAGAAAGAACAATTTTGTAAAAAAGTCATATAGATGGCTTTGACAATTAATTATTAAATAATGAATACGGCTGAACCTTGAACCCTTTGCCTGCCCTAATAATGGAAGAAACCAAAAAAAAAAAAAATAAGGAATGACGCAAATGTCAGAAAACTTTAGGAAACAACTTCATCCTGTTTTTTTAGAGTGATGCGCGCGCATCTTTAAATTTCACTCATCATTTTTTGATTACGCGCTTAAAGAAGTATTACTTCAATATTGAATCATATTATTACATTTCCAGGTCGGCTTTCGACCCCAACAGAGGTCTCTTCAGGTTGACCAGAGACAATATGCTATACCCCAATCCGGGGGTCAATTTGCTCTATGAAGACTTCCCTATGCATTACTACTTCGTTGGACGTATGTTAGGAAAGGTTGGTTGTATTATATTTTGTATGTCCATACTATAACGTGTTATTTTATGGGAACAAGTGACGGAACGATCAGATAGCCCCCTTGATGTTAATCAGCGTCATCTTGCATGTAATTTTAACAGTATGATCTGAGTCGTAATGCTTTGTACAGACTGCCGTGTCTAATGCCGTGTAGCTGATCGAGCCAGAAATGCGAGTGGAGTTGCAGACTGTGTCTATTCAAAACAAAGAAAAAACCACTAAAACTTAAACCAACCACTAAGTAATTTTTTTCCACACATTGATAAATAGTGACCCAGCGAGGCGGAGCTGAGCCGAGTTCGCGCGATAGTTTATTTCCGTTTCTCCGATCTTCCGCGCTTCGTATTCGGAATAAATCTTAAAGTAGACTGCATCGGAGCAGAGATTTTAAGTGATCTTATTGATTAATATTCGCTAATCTCCACTCTTATTCGCTTCACTTTAGCCTGGGGATTTTTTCTCACACGATGTAAATTAACGAATAAAAATACATATATGAAAACTTCCTATTGTTTGTTCCAGGCTTTGTACGATAATCTATTGGTGGAGCTGCCGCTTGCGGAGTTCTTCCTGGTGAAGCTGTGCTCGTCACGGGAGCCCGACGTGCATGCGTTGGCGTCACTTGACCCTGGCCTGTACCGCGGCCTGCTCATGCTGAAGTCGCACCACGCGCAAGATGTACCGGACCTTGGCCTTGACTTCACCGTCGTGTGCGACGAGCTGGGCGAACAAAGGGTAAACTTACAATCAGCACCCAACAGCCCTTTCTAAGAAAAAGTATCTAAATTAGACCTTATAATAAAGAGTAGTTAAAAACACACGCTTGTTATAGAAATCTGATTTTTTTTATGGAATAGGAGGAAAAACGAGCGTACGGGTCACCTGGTGTTAAGTGATCACCGTCGGCCTGATGGTCTCCGGTCCTCGACACTAACCTATGCGAAACATAGCGGCACTAAGCCGCTACTTAACGTCGGTATTCTGTGCGAGTGTGGTAATTAACCCGGACGAGTCTGGCCCGATTGTGCTGCCGTCATAAGACGGCAGTGTGACTCTCCCACTTCTAAAAAGCCCTTAGTCGCCTCTAACGACACCCATGGGCCTGGGACTACCCTATTCTTTTTAAGCCCCGGGGAAAGTACAATTCCTGTCTTATAGACGATTGATGAAACTTAATCAAAAATCTTATTTTGCAAATTGAAAAATGGAAATAATTATCAATATACATTTCTCCCGCAAACGAATAGCTATATATATAAATTTTTAGAGGGTGATTATTTTTTTTTATGTATTGTAGTAATGATTATACCTTTTTTTTAGCTAAAGCCCATGTTGAGGGTCCAATCTATTTATTCATTATTATGAAGGATTATATGATATTTATATATGAATAATATTTTTCTTTCTAGATTTCTATTTAGTCTTATTAATTTTCTAGTAATCAAACAAAATCTTTTGTGCACATTCTGGAACAAGTCTCACAAAATGGTGCATAATAAAAAATTAAGGAGCCAGTCGCAAAAAATTACAGATGTCCCAATTATTTACCGTTTAGTTGAATTATAAAATTAACTTTGTGTATATTTATATCTCTAGATAGAAGACTTGAAACCTGGCGGGTCCAATATACCGGTGACTGCTGAAAACAGAATAGAATACATTCACCTTATTGCTGATTTTAAATTAAATAGGTAAATATTAGATGCGATACTTCTGAGTACTTATCACACTGTTTATGTATAGTACATACTAAATCCAAAAGTACTTTATAATTATTGATGCAACTTTTATGTAATAAGGGCTATTAAAACACGAATGTGATAATAGTATCCCATGAGTGTTTTAAAAACTAATTATCAACAGTTGCATACAAGACTTCATCTACACCCATAATATGAATCCTCTAATAAAAGATAATAATAGATTCACACCCAATGTCCTAATAACTATTACTTCATCCAAACGAGTGTTGTAATGAAATTCAGTACAACATTACATCATCCGTTTTTATTACAACACTCCTTTGGATGATATTATGGTTACTAGGACTGGCTTTTTTAATGTTAGCAGTAAGCTAACTATTTTAGAATCTTTAATAGATGATTTTAAGCATGGGTGTAGATAAAATTCATTAAATCATGGGTAATCGTTGTTTCCTTTTTTTTACAATAACATCTTTATCAAATATCAACTGCAAGGGGAAAGCACGCGTACATGAAAATAATTTTATTCTATAATACCATTTGTACTTATATAAACAATTTGTTATTGTTAAAGTGATATCCCTCATTTCTGGGATTAATTATATCAATAAAATTTGTAACAAAAATTTTCGGACGATGCGAGACTCGAATCTGCGACCTTTTGGGTTCCGTCCGAGTGCAGTCCTCAGTTGCTTTTATTGTTGGAGCGTAATAATTTTTAGAGAAGAAAATCTCAAGTCAATTTCCTAATATGCATTTATTGTGGTTGAGCAGGCTATCAACTGTAAGTAGATCCTGTAGATGGAGTGAAACCTGAGAGTTGAACATGACATACCAAGACTTAAGAAACATGCGTCACTCGAACGGTTGGCTCAGTTGGTAAGAGCGCTCGGACCGAACCCGAGAGGTCGTTACAAATTAAATTGAAGGCGCCCTTAAAATGGATAAAGCGCTTGATATAATTGAATATGAGTACAATAATTTACAGACAAATTCGTGCGCAATGCGTTGCATTCAAGCGAGGGCTGACTTCCGTCATCAACTCGGAGTGGCTGCGGATGTTCTCGTGTCGGGAGCTGCAGCGGCTGATCTCCGGGGCCGAGGTGGCCATCGACCTGGACGACTTGAAGAAGTACACGCACTATGGTGGTGAGTTAAACATTTTCTGAAGCCGTATTCTCATTACAAACCACTTCGGCAGGTAGGTAAGAAAGAGAACTGTAACTTAGTAAATGGGTTTCCGTCGCTGTATATTGAAAGGCCAAACGCAATTTTCACACATTCAGATAGTATTTGACAAATTATTTAATCATCAGGTAAAATAATGTAAGCCTGTTACAGCAACTCACACGCGTTCCATTCTACCCTTTTCTAAAAGCTTATTTTAGAACTGTCGATCGTTACGTTGTTGTTAGTTGCACAGTGCTATTCAAATATTTTTATTCAAAATAGGATGTGACATCACTTATTGAAAGTCACAAACTACCACCCATTCCAAAACGAATGCCTCAGACATGAGAATAATGGGCGCAACAAACTCAGCGGGTTTTTTTTTCATCGAAAAAATATGTTTACAAATTAATATTGTACAATTAAACTTAGTATTTAATAGTCTGAGGGCGGTCGCGCCATTCCCAGTCTAAATATTTCTGTACACCATGGTAGTAATTTTGTTAGCAACAGATCGGCATATCTGCAGATCCGGTCTTCTTCTTTCTTCCGGTCCTGGGTCGTTCTTAGTTGACTTTTTTGGGTTTCTTTCCGGTTCTTGTTTACCACAGACATCCATGTCATTCGGGGTCTTATGTCTCAGGGTGACGAGCGCAATTGTAGTGCCGCTCAGAATTTTTGCGTTTTCCAAGAATCCTGAGCGGCACTACATTGTAATGGGCATGGCGTATCAAATATCATCAGCTGAACGTCTTGCTCGTCTCGTTCCTTATTTTCATTAAAAAAAAATTTTTTTTTTTCTCTTCCTCGTCCTTGGGTTTAGTTTCTATATCTAGCACATACGGTCTATTATGGAAGAAAATCCACTCTTGATTTGAATTGCCTGAACACACTTTCAATGAAATCGAACAGCGTTTAAAAATGGGTCGATTTTAGATGAGTCGCAAAAAATTGGAACAAATTCGAGCAAATTGAGACGTTAACGATGGCGGAATGTGAAGAATTCTTTGAATGTATGATAAATATTTGTAATATTGTGCGAGGATATAATATATATAATAATAAGGAGGATAAAATATTATAACACTTAAAAAAAAACAAATTAAGAACTCACGTTAAAGAGTCAATGGATTGCAATCGATATGATGAGACTTTCATTCCACGAGAGAGTTGAAGTAATGAAAGTTGAAAAGTGTGAAATATTTAATCCACATTCCGTGAATTCTTTACTCTATTCAAACAGTTTTTAAGAGTTTTCCTTTGCATAGAATGCCGGCTAGATCATGGGCAACACAACTGCGCCTTTTTCTTCCGTGAAGAAGTAATGTTAAAGCATTGTTGTGTTTCGGTCTGAAGGGCGCCGTAGCTAGTGAAATTACTGTATGTCTCAAAGTGATGAGCGCAATTGTAGTGCTGCACAGAACTTTTGGGTTTTTCAAGAATTCTGAGCAGCACTGCATTGTAATGGGCAGGGCGTTTCAATTACCACCAGCTGAAAGTCCCGCTGGTCTCGTCATTATTGTCATGAAAAAACCTTGGGTGGTGCCAAAAACGATTTATATTTTTATTGAACAACAAAATATTTAGCCAACTTAAATCAAACCGTGAATCATTTAGAAGAAGTTAGCGTTTTGAGAAAAGGAAAGGACCGAAGCACCCGGATCTGGCGAGCATGTATGAAAAGAGTAATGAATGTAGAGGAAGCGCGTGAGATTCGTAAGTAAAGAAGCAAGTGGCATTCTATTGTCTCTGGCTACCCCGACGGGAGCAAGGCGTGAGTATGTGTGTGTGCTTTAGTTAGTGTTGATATCGTGAACCTTATTGGTTACTATAATTTCGCTTGCAATAAATTGTATAGGCCATAGGGCTTATTATTTAAATGTTAACTATTTCAAATTTAGAATTAACTATAACACAAATTTAATATTAACCTATCTTTAGAAAATATGATGTTTTTGATTTCCATGAAAAAATGAGAAAAAATTGAACATTTATGCTGAGCGACTGTACGAGTCTTTTTTTTCTTTTTTTTATTTATTTATATAACCACACTACATACATCATTACAGGTTTAACCTAATGCGACAGAGTAATGAACAAATAAAGTTATAACAATACTATCATTGAAACACATATTTCGTAAAAGAAAAACTTAATTAACTAGATAATATTACTCTAATTGAATACAAACTATAGAATACGCAGCTCTAGTGAGTTCACTCATCGAACAAGAGAACAGGTCTAAGTGTTCGGACATCGCGTTGAGCACCCGCTGCAGAAGGTTTGTGCGTGCACAAGGCACCAATAGCAGCGGTGGTCGTCAGGGACATACAGCAGTACTGACTCCAGGAGCCTAGGACTATGTGTCTTACCTCTAATTACTTTTAGTAAATACATAGCTAAAGCGACTTCTCTTCTAACCTCAATTTTGTAATAACCCACCATGCCTAACAGAAACAAAGTAGGATACAATAATGGGTAGCCCGGATATACGCCAAACTGCTTGAGATACATGAACCTAAGGAACTTATTCTGTATACGTTCAAGCAGAAATTTGTATTTAGCCTCATGGGGACCAGATTGCAGAATTACATTCCAAGTGGCTTCTAACCAGTGCATCGTACAATGCTCTCAAAGCCCCGATATTTGTAAATTGGTTTGCTAGCCGTAACATTAAACCTAAGTTACGATATGCTTTCTTGCAAATATCAATAATATGGGTCCTAAAGTTCAAGTCAGCTGTAAAGCACACTCCTATTACTCCAGTCATACTTACTGTTAAAGGAATATTTAATTAGGTATGCGTATTTTACCTTTAATAATGTACTTATATTATATATTTTATTTTAGGTCGTTTCACGGAGGACCACCCTACGATTAAGATATTTTGGAAAGTCGTATCTGACTTCACGGATGACCAGAGGCGGCAGCTGCTCAAGTTTGTGACCAGCTGCTCGAGGCCGCCACTTCTGGGATTTAAAGTAAATAAGACTTATATAATGAGCTAGTTTTTGTTTGCCTGTTCAAATAAAAAATAGTTTGGTTATTATATTGTTGGCAGATATGTAATGGAAATACCTTCTTTTTCGCATCCGAATGTTGTGAGATTTCTTGAGTGTAAATTGTTTCGCCTCTATCCGAGGCATCTTCAGGAGAAGTTGACTCGAATCAAAAATGTCAAAGGCAAAATTAAAGACTTAGCGGAATTTACACTCAAGAAAGCTCACAACATTTGGATAATTATGGATTTCCGTAAAATAACGCCGAAGAGCGCTTTCGCACTACGTCCGATCCGAATCCGATCCGTATCCGTAAAAACACGGTCCGAAGTAGTCGTAGAAGTAATTCTATGGTAGTTTACGCACTCGATCCGGCTTCCGTCATCCGATTTTTTCCGTCAACCGTTCCGGATCGGATTCGGATCAGACGCAATGCGAAAGTGCTCTTATTCAATAAATTTTCTGTTTTTCGCACTTTAGCAGGCTTATGTTTTGATCGGAGACTCTTTCGGCAGGACTTGGAGCCGCCGTTCTGTGTGCAGTCGGCGGGCTCATCGGACCGGCTGCCGTCGGCTTCAACGTGCATGAATCTTCTCAAGCTGCCGGAGCTGGAGGACCACCAAATGCTCGCAGAGAAGCTGCTCTACGCCATCCAAGCAGGCGCCGGCTTCGAGCTCAGCTAGGGAGACACGTTAAAAGGTGACAACGTGCAAATGCAAAGGTGAGTCATTTCAGCTGGAAGACGTCCACTGCTGAATAAAGGCCTCCTCCAAAGAACGCCATTACGTCCGGTCCTGCGCTGACCTTATCCAACTTATTCCAGCGATCTCGACCACATCGTCGGACCGTCTTGTCACCAACACTAGGTCTTCTGGTACGTGGTCGCCATTTGAGGATTTTATTGCACCAACGGCCATCTGTCCGTTGAGCTATGTGCGCTGCCCACTGCCACTTCAGTTTCGCAACCATCTGGGATGTGTTGGTTACTTTGATTCTCCTACGGATCTCCTCATTTCTGATTCGATCTCGCAGGGAAGTTCCGAGCATAGCCCCAATGGTGAGTAGGCTCAGGTAATATGCTGCTTAAAATATATTATCGTGCAGCGCGATCTTCAGCCATTACTATCTCCCTGAGGTATTAGTAAGAAACGTGGTAAAGCTAACCGATAACTATTTAAAATAATATCCATATATAAAAAAATCGGAATACTTTTAAGTATTGTATTTTTCTCTGTATTTTCCTGAAAAGTGTTGGTTTACAACAATATAATTGTTAAAATATGAAAAATAATATAATTTAATGGAAGTTATTTCCTTAGGTAATATTTCTGATTCCGGTCTTTTGCAAACACTATTCAAAGAATTAAACCAATACTCTATCACTTTTAATCACTATAAGCATTCTTTATTAGCTTATTATTAGTTAGTTTAGTGCTTACCTTTCTTCATCCAAATGGAATTAACCATGAAAATTCTCTTTCTCCCATCTGGCCAGATTTAAAACCACATTTTACTAGTTTTATAATACATTATATAGTTTAGAAATGTCTTATGCATTCAGTCTACAAATAATTAAGCAAATTCCAGTGAATAATACACGAATAAAGTAAAAGAGAACGACAATTCGTACAAAAATTGATAACAGTCACTTTTATTTTGAATGAATGACATGTCGCATGACACTCAAAGTAAAGTAAACAAAAAGAGTCCGATATATGTTAGAGCGAGACATCGTTTGTCGCCATTGTTTGTAGTACGCGTTCATACATTTTCAAGTCTAATAGATAGTTGCGCTAGGCTGGCACTATTTATGTTTCAGTCTGAAAGGCGTCGCAGCTTGTGAAAATTACTAAGCACCTGAAGATTAATTTCTTAATATATCTTGAGAAACACAATCGTGATGCTGTTTAGAACTAACTTTTCAAAAACTGAATCTGCATTATTATGGGCTTAGATAATGTTTACGTCTTGATAGAGCCTCTAAGCTGCTAGACAAACGATGAGAACTGTCCAGGTTAATTACTTTTGTGTGCGTGACAAGCTACGTCTTACACTTGCGATTTGTGAGTTAGTGTGTGTGTGCATTAGTCAAATTAGAGGTTAACTCTCAACCTCAATTTTTTTTTGTCGTTTTCACAGCTGTCACAGTCTATTGCATTATTTAGATTAAGATCTCGAAATTCCTACTGTCAAAAATTATATTTTTATGGTTTGTTAATTTCCCCCCATTTATGTGCGTCTGTTTAGAACCGTTTCACATGAACGCGTGGTGGCATCATGTGGAACGAATGTCGCCTTCAATCCCTTGATGTTAAAAAAATCGAGCGCTCAATTTTGATCTTTTCAATTCGTTTGCCAATGATCGTCCATTTTAGCTGTATAATACACTTAGTAAAATCAAAACTTATCGGGTACGTAACATTAACTTAGCTAGGTTAACTAGGATTACCATCGCTCTTGTTATGTAACAGGTTTTTGGAGTTTTATGTGCAAAGAGAACATTGTATGGCTTAAGTTATAAAAGAATTTATTTTTGACTGCCACTTTTTATATTATTATGTTGTTTCGTATCTACGCCTACGTAATCTAATCGTTTTCATATAAATTTGATATTACAATCGAAGTATAAAATTTTAATGTTTTTGATTAATGTTAAAAACATAATATCGCTTCAAATTTAAAAGGTCGTCTATGACTTTTAACAACTAGGCAAAATCTTAAAAGGAGACGGGATTTCTGGGCCCAAATATAATGAGTTGAGATATGGTCTAAAAAACTGTCTATTTAAAAATATAGAAAATTAGCCTAATTCACAATATAGAAGACGAGAAAAACCCCACCCAAAACCACTTGCACCAGATGATTGATTCAATAAAAGTACCTAAAAAAGTACATTGCAATCAACAACAAACCCCCTTATTCATAATAGTCTGCTAACTTAAAGCATTGCTAATTCGCACTCTGTCTTCTTCTATTGACCTAAGTCAGAATGAGAAAAAACACTCCTTAGCGGCTGTTTAAAGTTAGCGGACCATTATGAATAAGGGGGAATGTCGTTAAAATAAAAATATCAACACATAATATTATAAAGAAAGTCGATTCTGAATCTCGTTCTGTATTGTTAATCTGTGGTGACAGTGACAGCCACAGAATACTTTTTGACAGGTTTACAATGTCACTTGTCATTCGTTTCGCAGTATTGCGCGTACGTGGCTTGTCATTTTAGTGTTCCCGTTGTTTTATTGATATTTTCCTCGACCACTGCTTTCTTTGTACGGACTTCTGATATTGCTAAACTTGTACGACCCTTCTTATCATACAGCAGAATAACAATCGCATTTCAAAAATCAGGTTTTTAGTATAGGTTGTTGCCCATATATTGCATAACCTCACATTTACAAAACCTCCTATAACACTGCTTTCAGATTCCCAAAATTCCTCAAATTTTCAGTGATGCTTTGTTTATATATAAGCTATAAATTGACACTTTTATTTAATCCTTCTAAATCTAGGCCCAATAATGTATGAAAGGATATCCGTCTCTTTTATATGTAGCTAGCTGACCCAGCAAACGTTGTATTGCCGATATTAAAATCGTGATACAAAAGTAACTGTTGATCGTAGATGGGTGAAAATTTGAAGCTGTATGTATTTTTTGAAAAAAAAAGTTGGCGTGAACTTGACATTTAGGGGGATGAAAAATAGATGTTGTGCGATTCTCAGACCTACCCAATATGCACTCAAAATTTCATGACAATCGGTCAAGCCGTTTCGAAGGAGTTTAACTACGAACACCGCGACATGAGAATTTTATATATTAGATTATGCTGTGTATTATTTATATTATTAACATGTATTTTATTCGCTTTGTTTCAGATTCATCACGATGTAATCAAGACTTGTCTTATTTATAAAAAAAGTTGGAGTTTTATAAGTGAATGTAAATCTCAATTGTGATACTGAGCGGGACGAATGAATGAATGAAATAATAGTGTTATGTTTTATTTTACTTCCATTTTATATCTTCGGATAACTTGATGATCAATGTTGTATCAAATAATTTATATGGAACAGGTGTCAAATTTCCTTTAAAAAATATGTAAATATAGTAAAGTTATTAAGGAAGTAATTGAGTTGTTATTTAAAGCTCTCCTTATATTTATAAATAAACTAGGTACTGCCCGCGATGTCGTCCGCGTGGATCCTTTAAGCAAAAATACTATGCCTGCATCTAGCGTATGTAACCTGTATGTGTTTCCGACCCCTTGTATTCATGCAAAATTTGTATTAAATCTATTAGTAGTAGTTAGTAGCTTATGAGTTTTGTCCGGACATACATACAGTCAAACATACAAAAATTATATTAAGTACTTTTTTGGACTCTTGCCTCGGTATTATTAGGAGAACACAAAGCAAGTATTCTTAAAAAAAAATCAATCTGCAGTTTCTACATTTTTACCCTATATAATTAATCATAGAAAGGTTGATTGGTAATCACAGAACGCCTTGCGTCATTAGAAGAGTTTCAGAAGTGCTCGCTATTTGGACTGATACACTGACCTCTACTATAAACCACTGGACTGGCGGCTGTCAAAGTGCTTTTGTGCCTTTTTGATATTCGCCATTTTGGCGCTGTTGGTCATATAGCGAGAGTCTGCGGTACTAAAAGTACTAGTAGTGATGACAACCTAGTGGACAATATAGATAGTGTAAAACTGAAATGAATACATAAAAAAATATGTGTACTTTATTACGTTGATTCTTGAAGTATAAATAGCACGGAAAACGAACGAAATTAGTTCAAAATGTATATACTTAAGAGTATTGTACGTTCCTTCGCAGCCATTTGTATTATACGTCAAAATTAGTTCTCTGAACGCTCGTGAGTGGCGCTTCAAATAGGCACATAAACACAAGAACAGCCTGCCCAGTGGTAATTATACAGGTCTGTGGACTGATATCATTTTCGAAAGCAGTTCGTTCCATACGTTGTTTGAGTTGTGGTAGTCCATTGAATATTTGGAAGACATTGGTGTAAATAAATCAACGAGCAACGCAGGTCTGGGTCAGCTGTTAGTTTCGAATACTTTCCGTTAGATAGCTGAGATAGAAGAAGTACAAAATCGCAACGTCGATTGTAGCAGCTCTATAAGATTTCGAATAAGAAGGTAGTAGTATAATCAGCCATTGCTCCTTGCGTGTCTATTTACGATAGAAGCGACAGTCGGCCCTTTCTGCAGGGGATGCTTGGAAACAGAAGAAACGCCACAGCACGTGAATAGCTTTCTAGGACGGCCTGGGCTCGTTGGAGCGAGAAGATTAAATAAAATTCACTTATCTCACGAATATTAAAATTGATAAATTAGAAAAATTTGTATTTCAACTGATTATTAAATTATCTTCAGAATATGACATTTAAATTAATTAACAAGTTTTATTATTCCGCCCCCAAGGCGTCAATTTGCCTAGAAACTTGAAACAAGTTTTTTTTAATGGTTTTCATTACATATTTTGAAGGAAAAATATGCCAATAGTAATTTAAATATATTGAATAAAGTTTATTATGAAAATCGCTAATCCATTAATATTTATACTATATTGAAAATTAATTTACAAATACTACGTAATTTATGATAAAAAAGACAATAATTAGGGATCATTCGAATCTATGCATGCTCAAAGCGCTATGTAAAGTTAAATAAGTACTACTATTTCGTATACAAACGTTTGTAATCACGGCACATTATATTTTCAGTTTCGTTTTCTCTGGTAGTTACAAAAGTTGAATGTAGCAGGCAATATGGCCGCCATTTGCCGCCATTATCGTTTGACAGTTGCAATCAATCAGCGTTGATTGATGCGTTCGCGGGCACTCTCGCCCGGCCCCAACGGACGCGTTAATGGCGCTATTATTTAGTATTTACACTTTCTAGCGTTGGTTCCTTCGTGTTTTATTTTGAGGTCTAGTCGTGACTTTCATTCGAGATTGAATTCCATAAGTGAGTGAAGCAAAGACTAAGAAATAGGGTAGACAGACATATTTGCTCTTTATAACAATTCCAAGATATAGGATATAGCACATCAGTAGATGTAATGGTAGCGCAGTTTATTTCGTGAGTCACGGTGTTAGACGTGGGACCTACTTACATATTTCCACGAGTATGCTAGACAAGATTAAACTTATTTATCCAATTTGCTTTTAAAATCAAATCTAGAGTGAGGTGCCAAAGGGCTATATGGCAAAGGTGCTGGTCAGTCTGCTTGATTCAACACATTAAGCTGCCGACGCACGCGAAGATTGATTTTCGAGCTGGCCTGTTGACTGACACAGCCATCTTATGTCTCGACTGTCCGTTATTACACGGATAGGAAAATACCTTTATAGGTACACATGTTTCCTCAACCTGTCTAGGGATTTTTATTTGGTGTCGTACTAACTAGTGCTATGGCATAAATTACGCATGGAAACGACCTTGCCAGAGGATAGGGTTGGTGTTTTTGATTATTGGAACAAAAACCAATTAAATGGGCGGAAACATTTTCTGACGAGTACAGGTTGAGGTGTGGGATGAGACAAGGGGGACGAACGCTTCCTTGGCTCTTCAACCTGTATATGAAAACCCTTACAGGGGACCTCAACAGTACTAGGGTAGGTTGTGCTATTACTGCAGACATGGTCTACAACTTTAGCTACGCGGACGATACGGTGCTGTTGGGGCCTTCTGTTTGCGCAATCAGGAAACTGCTCGACCCACGGACTAAGGTATACGACAAAAAGTGAGGTTTTCCAGCCGCGTGAACATATATACGTAAAATTGTAACAGAAATCACACTGTATGGTGTACCTCTAAAGTGAACCAATAAGTTCAAGTACCTGGATCATAGGGTCGAGGAGTGCCTTTCAGATGACCTTGATATTAAGAAGAAGCGTATGGCGTTGCCTATGCGGGCGAATATTATCGCCGGTAGGTTCGCACGATGTACGAAAGAGGTAAAGATTACTGTTAAGGGCTTTATGCCAGTCTTATAACTCGCGCTGCCTGTGGTTTAGATGAACTTAAAGGACAGTTAACGCCTTACGCGTTGAGTATAATAATACGGTGAGGATGCTGTTGAGTTTTTCAAAATACTGCAGTGGTATGTCCGCGGAAACGCGTATTGACGGTTTCCACGCAATTATGAGGAATAGAACCGCCTCCATAATGCATCGCGTAAGAGACATCATTAACAACTTCCTTAGTGTGATAGCGAGTAGGCTAGATTGCCCCAAAATGAAGCACTGGGCGAACCTCCAATAAACGCTTTGCATTTTAATGCCAAACATTTAATTTTTAAGCCTGGTTACTACCACAATTTAGGAACAATATGGATCTTTATATTGTGATGTGCCCTAGAAAAGTGGAGAACGAATATAATGGGTGGACGAAAACTGAAGGAATGGGATGAGATAAATATAACAGCTGGTCCCAACTAGGGAAGGGTTGCTAGAGTTAGAAAACATTTCCATGTTCAATCTATAACATCTTCCGATGTTATAGATTGCTATGTACAGAATTACTAACTTGTAAAAATAACATAAAGTCTTCTTTCAGTAAAATAGCCATCTTCGATATTTAAGGTACTTTTACTTCATGTCCCATAACTTTGGGACATCCTGTATATCTTTATATATATAATTCTTGTGTGCGTGTGTATGTCACTGAACGGCTAGACGGCTGGACCGATTTGGATGAAATTTTTTGTGTGAGTTCAAGGGGATTCGAGGATGGTTTAGAATCACAATTGAACTACCTCCTAAACGGCTGGACCGATTTTGATGATATTTTTGTGTGTTCCAGTGAATTTGAGATTGGTATGTGTCTTCAGGTGGATTCGAGAATGGTTTAGATTCACAATTAAACTACCTCCTAAACGGCTGGACCGATTTTGATGATTTTTTTGTTTGTTTCAGTGAATTTGAGATTGGTTTAGATTCTCAATTCCGTCCATATAATATAATTCTCTCCGTCCATATAAATAAGAACTCCTCTTAACGGCTGGACAGATTTTGCAAATTTAAGACGTGTGTACAGGACAACGTCTGTTAAATTCAAATTCAAATATTTTATTCAAAATAGGATGTGAAATCACTTATTGAAAGTAAAAAAAAAACTACCACCCATTCCAAAGTGAATGCCTCAGGCCTGAGAAGAATGGGCGCAACAAACTCAGCGGGCTTTTTTTTTCATCAAAAATATGTTTTACAATTAAAGTAACATTTACAAAGTAACATTGTACAATTAAACTTATTATTTAATAGCCTGAGGGCGGTCGCTCCATTCCCAATCTGTGGTATCATTAAGAAAGTCATTTATGTTATAGTAACCTTTACCACACAAACGTTTTTTAACAATTCTTTTGAATAACGTAACACCTTTGTTTTGAACATTTTCTGGGATCTTGTTGTAAAAGCATATACATCGCCCCACAAAAGACTTACTAACTCGACTAAGCCGAGTAGTAGGCATCCTGGTGTTAACATTATGGTTATGACAGTTTCTGGCAAATTCACTTATGTGCCTATGAACATACATTACATTATCAAGAATATATTGAGAAGCAACAGTCAAGATGTTAATTTCTTTGAATTTTGCTCTCATTGACCTAGGTTATAAAAAGCGCGAATAGCCCTCTTCTGCAGCACAAATATTGTATTAATATCAGCAGCCCCATAGCAATATACCATAGGACATAATACTATGGAAATAACTAAAGTATACTAGTCGCGCCGTATCTATGTCAGTTAATTGTCTAATCTTTTTAACCGCGTATGCTGCAGAACTAAGTCTGTTCGCCAATCCTTCAATATTGGGGCCCCATTGTAATTTGGAATCTAGAGTTATGCCAAGAAATATAGCAGATTCCACCGGTTCTATCACCTCTCCGTTTAACAAAACATTTGCATTTACATTTTTCACTTTTGGTACGGTAAATTTAATGAATTTAGTTTTCTTGCTATTTAACAATAGGTTATTAGCGCTAAGCCAGTACATGATGTCAGATAAAATATCGTTCACTTCGTCATACATAGTTTGGTTTCTTTTCACTTTGAAAATCAGTGAAGTGTCGTCCGCAAACAATACTACCTTATGTTTTTTCTCTATAAGATTAGGAAGATCATTTATATAGATAAGGAAGAGGAACGGTCCAAGAATAGACCCTTGTGGTACCCCCATACTGAGAGGAGTCCCAGGAGATCTCCTGCCATTCACGTCGACCCTCTGAATTCTATTGTTTAGATATGAAGTCAGAAGATCGAGCGAAGTTCCTTTTATGCCATAGTGGTATAGCTTCCTGACCAGCGTTGAATGTTGAACACAATCAAAAGCCTTAGATAAATCACAGAAGATGCCAAGTGCATTCTGCGATTCCTCCCAGGCATCAAAAATATTCTTGATCAGCTCAACACCTGCAGCCGTTGTTGAACGTCCCCTAGTAAAGCCAAATTGTTTCAAATGAAGTAACTTATGAGAGTTAAAGTAAGTAAGCATTTGGCTTAAAATTATTTTTTCAAAAATTTTACTAAGGGTCGGCAAAACCGACACAGGACGATAGTTGTTCGGGTCAGAAGAGCATCCCGACTTAAATATTGGTGTAATTTTACTATGTTTCAGAAGGTCAGGAAACACGCCACGATTACTACAATTATTAAATACTATTGCAAGATATGCTGCTATGACATCAATTATTGAACTTATTATTTTAACAGAAATGCCCCATATATCAGCAGTTTTTTTCATGTCTAGAGATTTAAAAGTTTTAATTATTTCTCCAGTGCTAACAAAACTAAAATTGAAACTTTGTTGACATCCTTTAACATTTTCCAAAAGAAGTGACTCAGCAACACTGGTGGAGGAGACAAGAGTGTTTGTGATAGAAACTGGAATCTCAGAAAAAATTTTCTCAAAAGCAGTAGCAACTTCCTGCTGAGATTGAATTATTGAATTGTTTATTGATAGATTATATTCAATGTTGCGGTCTTTCAATCTTCCAGATTCCCAGTTAATAACATTCCAAGTCATCTTTATTTTATTTGGTGCATTTTTAATTATTTGTCTGATATGCATAGACTTTGCAATAGAACAAACACTTTTAAATAATTTAGAGTATTTTTTAACATACTCGAGAAAAGATGTATCATGATTAAACAATGATCTCTCACTATACAGTTCATATAGCCTTTGTCTGCTCCTATGAATGCCAGCTCTTGCCCAATCATTAAATGACAGGAGACCACCTGATTTGACTGTCTTAGAAGTAAATATAGAAGCAAACTCTGTTTTAATTATTTTAAATAACATATCATACATTTCATTTGGATTAATATTATATTTGAATAAATCCAAATTTGAGAGTTTAACTGACACATTGCCTCTATATTTCTCCATTCGCCTATTATTCACAGGAACAAACGTAAACTTTTTATTTTTAGTACATTTATTGACCTCAATATTAAAAGAGGCTAACTGACCAAAGTGGTCTGAACTCAGTTTGTTAATTATTGCCTGAGAAATGGGTTTATAATTGGTAAATATGTTATCAATACAGCTTTTGGAGGTGCCAGTTACTCTAGTAGGCTCTAAGAAAATATTGGTTAAATCATATGATTTGAATAAAGATCTGAATCTAATACTGGTTGAGGATTTTTCTAATAAATTAATATTAAAATCACCACATATCATGATATACTTCTTAGACTCAGATAATTTTAATAAAACCTCCTCCAATACACTTTCAAATAATTCATATACTGCATCTGGGGGTTTGTATATACTAACAACAATGGCGCACTTGAGCTCTGCACAGGCTATTTCAATTGTACGTTCAACAGAGAGGCCCACAATATCTTCTCGTTCTTTGAATTTAAATAATTTACTTACAAGAATAAGAGAGCCGCCACGTGTAGCTTTTTCTCTGCTAAACGCACTTGCCACCTGATGACCACTGAAGTTAAAGATGAGCTCATATTTTCTGAGCCAGTTCTCTGTTAAACATAAAATATGTATATCGTTACGTTGGGTCCACTAGTCAAATATAAAAATCGGACATGTAGGTACACGGAAGATTCTCCGGATTCATATTTAAATGAATGATTCTTTATGCGGGTACTTATAGGCACTCATGCAGTTAAAGTCGGGCAAATCTGTATTAGAAAAATGAATATAATTTATACTTTCGTCCAAATCTTCAAAAACTAATAAAGGTTTGTTGCAGTTTGTTGATTGTGGTTTTTTATTGAAAGACGTGGAAATCTTGTTAATTTAAAGGTCAAAGAAAGTTAAGTTAGTTAATCGACAAAAAAATTTATAGTGTTAAGGATTTTTAAATTTTGAGTAATCTTTTTGCATGCTAATTTAAATAAGCAAACACTACAGTAAATTTAAGATCTATAATGTATACTGTATTCAACGCAATAAATAAATTTCATTTCATTTCATAAGTAATCCCCTTAACCTCTATGCCGCAATTGAGCAATGCCCGAAGAATTTCAAGAGCATTAGCAACTCGTTCAAAGAGTTCACTATTTTCTTCTCGCTTTCGACAATAGATGCTTTTAGCTTTGATCATCAGTCACTATAAAGTAAACGTCCCAAAATTCCAATTCCAATTGGATAGTTTTTTATATAGTTTAGTATAGTTTTTATTTCATACCCAGAGTCAATGACGATAATAGGTACAAATCTAGTATCTTAACTTTACATACGGAATCCTAAAATAAGTATCATTCAAATGATATGATGATGAATTGAAATGAAATATAGTAGCTAATTGTAGTTTCACAATGGCTTTTCAAACAGCCAATCAATAACTGAATATAAAAATATAATTCTATACAAAATATTTTCACTGTCTGTTACAAGAGAATGTTTTATTGCACGTAATATGTCTTGACTTATAAAATAAAGGTGGGAGGTGTCTGGTAGTAGATGAGGCGTGAGTCATCTCGGCCACCGCACACTCAGATCAAAACTATACCAATGAAAAGATTAAATGATTGCCTGTCACCCGTAATATAAATCAAATGAGTTCGCCATGTCATTATTGTGAATATATTTAGCTCGAAGTATGGAGGGTAGAGGCAAGGAGTATTTACCAGTGGGAGGCTCCTTTGCACAGGATGCCGGCTAGTTTATGGGTACCACAACGGCGCCTATTTCTGCTGTGAAGTAGTATATGTAAACATTACTGTGTTTCGGTCTGAAGGGCGCCGTAGCTAATGAAATTAATGGGCAAATGAGACTTACGAGTAACATCTTACGTCTCACGGCACTGCATTTAAATGGGCTCGTATCAACTACCATCAGCTGAACGTCCTGCTCGTCTCGTCCCTTATTTGCAAAAATCATATCTTAAGGGAGAAAAGTTGAAAGTGTCTAGCTTATGTAGTAATTATCAGTTCCAAAACCTTTCACAATGGCACTGTTGTAGGCACAGGGTATTGTATGAAGTATGGTGAATGTAGAGTAGCAATTGTAAACGATTTGAAGTATGCTGAGTTAAAAAAAATATTATTGTCGACTAAAGTAGTTAAATAGTGAAAATTTCAACAAGTTACGTTGTTCAAAATAATGTAGTACATTTAACATTAAAGAGTTATTATGAAAAAACGTGTAGCTAAAGTGATTATAGTACTATTTAAAACTTGACGCTTCTTTTAAGATTTACCTTATAATAAAATATTATAATTGAAATAAAAAGTTTATAAAAAATACACTTTTATATAAAAAAGCAAACTTTTTTGGTGTCACAGACATTAGTTGTCTGTGACACCAAAAAAGGTAAGGTATGGTAGGTTCATAGAAATAATAGGTTATACGTAATATATACCGTGTTACATACATTATAATATTTTCATGTTTAAATCATTAAACTAAACATTTTAATGTCAACTTTGGATTTTTTTATAATAATTTGCATAGATGCTCGCAGGAATAAGAAAAGTAAAAATAAAACCGCTCACCAGACTTCAGCCACTAGTTTGATTCATAGCAAACGATTTTTCCTTATGACGATGAAAGTCACATCTTCACAAATGAAAACAGTGATCAACTGGTAGAGTAGGTAAGGAGCCGATAAATTTGGTTTCCTCGCTCGACCTACACCTACTGGATATAATTTTCTCGCTAGATGAAGATAGATGTACCTTTTCGTCTGTCCCTTACCACATAGAAGAAAAGATAGACTTCTCTTCAAGGCAGAATATTGCAAAGCCCGCCGTAGCTAGTGAAATTACTGGGCAAATGAGACTTGACAAGTTATGTCTCAAGGTGACGAGCGCAGCTGTAGTGCCGCTCAGAATTTTTGAGATTTTCGATAATCCTGATCGGCACTGCATTGTAATTGGCAGAGCGTATCAATTACCATCAGCTGAACGTCCTGCGCATCTCGTCCCTTATTTTCATAAAAAAAATACCGAACACCGTGGTGAGCGATGGGTCAAGCTGCTTGGTTTTGGAAGCTCCTCAGGGCATTCATAGAAGTATCCGTGGCCATTCCTACACCAGATAGGTCAAGACCTACTCTTCAATCATATCATATAGTATATAATCATCCCGGATAGTATAAGTAGTAAAAATTCTTTCGAAGTTTAAGCACGCTCTCCGCCAAGGTCAGGAGTAATTTGGTAGTTAGGGTTTTATACTTGCCCCAACTCTATTTACTCTATTCATCAACTACATCCCACATTCAGCTCACACTAGCTTCCCATCTCCACGGATCCCACATATGCATATATATATATATATAGTCGGTATAGAATAGTCTATACCGACTCGGCAGAGACGCATCGATGCACTATGGGATAGGGGTCTCAGATCACGTATCGAAGTTAACCCAGCGAAAACAAACGCATTCTAACATGTTGGCATTTAGGGCGGGTGGCTGTGGCTCAGTTTTGAAGCAGCAGGGATTACCCTGACGACTGTGGCATTTTTTTTCCTCTTTTGTATTGTTCCCTAACTCGTATAGGTTATATAAGATGAGGTAAACAAACATGAGGTTAACGTTATGGGAGTTGTGAATAGCAATCCACGAATACCCGCAACACCAGTCAAGTGTTGCGTTGCCGGCCTCAAAGTTGTGAGTATACTCTATGCTTGAAGCTCCCCAAGCGTATCGGTCCGGGAAAACGGCAACCGGTAATTGATTCCACAAAGTGGCTCTGCGAGGCAGAAAGTTTCTCACAAATCTTAAAACAAGTTTATACCTTACACATCTGTAATGTATGTGTTCCTACATAAAATTTAACCGCTAACTTAGATTGACTATGTCGGTTTATGTAACTTAAGTTTTTATATATCTTATACCATAAGATTAACACAGTACCAAGTTAATAAATCATTGTATATGTTGGATGCGATTACTAATTTTGACAATAATCACGACCATCATGTTCACGAAGCATCCTTACACAAGCAAAATGTAATAAAGATTGATGCATCCAATAAACGATAATTTATATTTATACAGTTTAATCCTCATGATTAATATATAGGATGCAGAACCTTACAAATTAATTTATTATGTATATTACAGCCATTGTAAAATACTCTATTTAATTGAAAAGAGTGGCCGTTGAGTTGTACGTTGTATGTACTTGTATGTTCTTCCCACGTGCTCAACTTTTTGCCAACATAATATGGTAGATTTAGTAATTTAAAAGAAATATTGATAGTGACGATTCAAAAGAGCTTAGTTTAAGCCAAATTGAATAATGACTTTCAGTAACTTTATCATTACTTATTCTGATTTTGCCAACAAAAATAAGTGCTCACGTTTAAAATTTATTAGTCATGAAAATGTATATGCTTACATTTATGAAAACTATACTTTAAATAGGAAGCAAGGTATTTAAATCACCGATATCTTGGACTTGTATAAAATTATATTAGTTTATATTGAACTGGTTTTACAATAATCTCTTAATATTATAATCTCACGAAACTAACAGTGCTAAGCGTACCGCGAGGTATGGTTGCGTCGCAGGGTTCGGGCGTTTGTTTGAACATAGCGCGTATATTTTTCGTTATATTGTGTTCTTTTATGCATCTACCGTACTCTAAAGCGACTATCACTATACCATGTTTATCATTAGAATTAAGTTACAATGTCGACAGAAATACGATAGTAATAATTCAAATATGTGCCCTGAATTTGTAATATATATTGCCAGTAATTCTCCGCCACACTGTTGCAAATAAACTTGTGCGAGACACGAATATAATGTGACGCCAACGTGCACGGTGTTTCGTGACGTTGGCGTTATGGTCTCCTTCAGGTCATTGTAGTTGCAGTAAGTGGTAACCTTACTTCCTAACAATGTGTTTAGTCGCACGGCTGTTAGGCAATACCGCTTATATAGCTCTTGCAGCCTTTTTAAACATGTATTAATTACATCACTGACTTACCAGTTACTCTATTTATTTTCGGTCGGATCGGTATTTTTTTTATGTAAGTACACCGATTGCTCTGAGATTTACGATCCGATTCACGTATTTCTAATAGATGTCATTTGTTCCCAAAAAATTTTTACATAGTTTGGCCGAGGAGTTTTAATTTTATGAAGATTTTTTATGAAATTTATTGTCTACGTTGATAAAACACAAAAAACAATTACAATTGTTTTTTACCATTAATTTTTTACAATTACAATAGTTATGAACAATTAACATTAAATAAAGAAAAGAAAAAATAACAATATAAATGTTAAAAAACAATAAAGACAGAGATATTAATGCTTTTTTAATTAGTTGTTATTTGCATACAATTAAAGTGCAATATTATGAAGAATGACATTTTTGTCGAATTTTGTGAGAGAAAGCACTTTACAATACGGAAAATACATTTAAGACACTTTTTTTAACGTTAAAGCACCTAAATCTGAACTTGTTTATCGTCACACTAAGTTTGAACCGGAAAATACATAGATACCTAATTGGCTACTTATTGTATTACTTACACATATTATGAATATGATGTAACAACTAAAATCTTTAAAAAGTTTTATCCGATTTTCTGTGGATTTTCAAATTAATACATAAATAAATTTACGAATCGAACTAGTAATCATTTAGAAAATATATTTTAATAAAAAGTAATCCATATTAAAACTACTTTTCACATTTCCTGAAATACGTAGTTTCACTATTTATTGTTGGCATACAAATCCTTGGTGTCCAGTTTAAGTGATTACGTCTTATTTCTGCCACAATAGCGTAGGTAATAACTTAACCATAGGCAGATTTATATCACCAATAACTATTACCTGCACCTTTTTAGGTAACAAAATACACTAACAATAAATGATTCATAAAATAAAGACGTCAAGAGGTGCCTACCATTTGCCTGACACCATTACAGCAACGCGGGTGGCCCGTACATTGTACCTACCTACGTGTTGCCTATTTCTCGGAAGGTCATTGGATAGGCATTGTGAAAGACTCAGCTCACTATCGTAAACTGCAGTTTCTAATTATCATTGTCTTCACTGGTCGTTATTGTGGGTATTTATTGGGAAATATTTATTTGATATATTCTAATAATGCCATATATTTAAGCTCAAAGATCAACAATTAGTATATTGTTTAGTTTAAAGGAACTTTAAACATCCTACATGGTCGAACTTGGTATTTATTTTTCATTTATTTGAATATACAATATTAAAAGTGAATAGTTATTTACTAAAATGTTAAATAAATAAAATTTTCGTTTATTTTTTTGTTAAAGTTGCTTTTTGTATGGCATACCGACGAACATACTTGCCCATACTAAAATACAGAGAAATCACGATAGCGTTGCTGACATTGAGTGGTTTTATTTACCAATTTCGTGTCGATCTGGAAACACCACAATAAAGAAACGCTACACAACCAGATGTGGGTGAGTTTCACTTTGGGGCGTTTGTTGAGAAATACGGCAGCAGGAATCAGGTTAAACAGGTCTTCGGAACACTCCCTGTGATAAATTCGGAAGGAGGCACACGATGAGTCACAAAGCCTTTCGTAGAGTCCTGGATCCAAGCCTGGATTCGAGCAGCTCTTAGTTGCTGGTCAAATAGTTGTTTAACAAACTGATACTGTGGTGCACCGAATTAGAAACGGAAGAAAAACTCCGTATTTGGGCCAGATCTTTGCCTTAAGGAGCTAGAACTTGGGGCTTGAAACATTGTATTGCTCTTTTGAAGATTGTCACTTTCTTCGAAGCTGATCTGTTCTTGAAACCCAGATGACCACCTGACAGTCGTTCTAAAATTTCAGATTCCTGGAATTCCCAGTATTCCTATATACTTAACGAGGTAATAGTACTGTCGGAGAGCGGTGATACCTACGACAAACAAGTTAAAAATGTAGAGATAGTACTTAATGCAAATATTGTTTCAAGTTTTATTCAGCCAATATCAAATACAAAAAAATATGTCTTAAGACACATGTAATAATAATAATATATGTATATCATTATGTTATAACTGCTCAGTTCCAACGCAAAATCATAAAACCAAGTATTAAAGTTCTAAGTGCAATTTACGATTTGCAATTTATGTATTTGTACATTGTACTCCCACAGTAAGATTATTATACTATAAATGTCCTATAATTTTATATTAAATTCTTACTAACAATACTTGAAGTATTAAAAGATTTCTTTAGAATCAATAACATTTATCCAAATGTTTTGAGTTTTCTTTAGTGTTAATTCCGCCAATATTTTTCTTTAAGCAATTCGACACGTATTTTGACTTTACACGAGGCATCATCAGGACATGTTTACTCGCCAAACTCTGGCACGAGACTGGGCCAGTCTCAGGAATTAACACTAAATAAAACTCAAAACAATTGGATAATTATGGATTTGCGCAAAGTAACGCCTACTTCAATAAATGTTTTTCAATAACATTTATCACTGGTGATAATTACAATTGAATTTTTGTGTTTAAATATCGAACACCTTTAACATATTATTCCAGAAAATATTTAAATTTTAGATACCTGGTTTTCAAAATTTTATATCGTGATAAAGTAATAATTAATACAGGCTTTTTCGTTGTTTTCTCGTCAGACTCAAAAGGCACCCATCTCAAGAAAACTTTAAAAGAGAAAAATATCTAAAATGGGATTGACATAAATAATAATCTAAATGTCACGTGGCCTATTCTTTACGAATAGAAACGCTCGGCAATGAAACAACGTATTACATCAATATTACAATGAAGATTTTATGAAACGAATTGATATTGCCTATTGATCATTTTGTATGACAATGCCTAGACAAGCGGCATATTTGAAAATAGTTATTTCATATTTTTCTTGTTTCTTCGACGAATCCTTACGAACAAACCCTGTAGAAGACTAAATAAAATGGCGGATTATATATTTCCTACCATCTGAATTGTTGATATTGTGTTATACTTATTTTTTAATTATCAAAGTTTTTGGAAGATACTGGTACTTGTATTAAAGCCAACAAAAGTGTTTTTTTATCTTTGTCTTAAATTTTCATTAAAATTGCGTTTTCTAGTGGGAGTGTTCTAAAGAGCTGTTTACTAAATGCCTGCAGCAGAATTCAATTAATTTTATGCTCAATTAGCACTCCACCTGCATTCTGGATGTGTCATTCTTTCTTCCAGTTGACCTACCCTAGAAAATTAAAACAAGACGTATCACGTCGCGAGCAGTCGCGAATAGCATGTTTAACAATAAACAATTTGTTTTTCAATCTGCGTATTAATTACTTATAAAACATTTTTAAATAGAGAAAATTTATTTAAGTAGGTATAACTTTCATTCTTTTTAGTTGTGTTGTTTGATAGGTGATGATATAATTTAAAAGGTTACGGAGTTTTTAGTAAAAAGATGTTAACAAGTCATAGAAGTTAACGTGTGTCTTATATCTATAAGTTGAAGTTTGTGTTCGAACAATAAAGATCGATCGAAGATTTGTTCGTAGATGCGATGTCAACAGCCCTATACGTGTTTACTAAAAGCCTAAGCATATGGTCGGATTTGGATCGGCTGGACCATTGGACGGTCCTGTGGGTGCCTCGCACCAGTTGGTCCGGCGTCGTACTCGGTACAGTCTGGACTGTATTATTAATAACTTTGTTCGATGGAAAATGCGACATTCATCGAATATCGTCCGTGATCAGATCGCGGCCGATGATTCGACTGTACCAAATCCGATCATGTGTTTATGTTATAACTCGGGGTCGCAGGAAATATATGCACTTTGGCACTACATCTTTTCAATACACCATAATTGAAAGTGCCGTACGGCACACTACGCCCTGACCAAGTTCTGATCCTCATTTTGTTTATAAGATAGTTTATTTTGCATGGTCTTATAGCTTGTTTCAATAGCTTTCTTATACATTCTCTCATAGCATCCTAATTATAAGCAATCTATTAATGCACGTAACATAACACGCATTGACAAGCCGCTGCGCGCGCGCCGAAATCGCGCCGATCTATGGCATACCACGACGCGGGGGCACTTGCCGATTACGGAAGGTTAATTGGGCTAGATAATTTGTGCAAAAGTCCGTCAATTCTTACTTCTATCTTACGCAACCCTACAAACTAGAACTATAAATGAAACTATATATACTTGGGCTAATCTATAATGCAAGTCTAATACAGATTCAAACACACGTCCAATTGTTAAACAGATATATTTGATAATGTCTCGATATGACTGCAGATTGACGTTCATAGACAGACGGCAACAGAGAGACGCAACGGTGCTCCAGATATGATGAGACAAGAGATAAATACTCCCTATCTATTTCAGTTTCGCTGGAGCGAACAGAATCATACGATTCTCAACCTTATACAGTTGTTAGCTGATCCTGCACGGACCACCCAAGAAGTTAAACACAGACTTATCTCTATGTTGTATATTCATTTAGGTAACTTTGACGCTTAAAAATATCCACCGGTAAGGTTTGTACGCAGTTGTTGTTTTAATGGGATTTAGAAATTTATATGCAAACGTCTGTTGTATTCTTGGAGTTTGAGGATTAGCGGCTTTAATATCTGATTTATGGTCAAAGATGGATTATGGTGATGAGTTGACATGTTTATAATGAT
>CATIXQ010000040.1:3915782-4030113 GCA_949711755.1 Leptidea juvernica | reverse complement strand
GGGGGGGGGGCGACACTTTGCGACTACGCTTGTACTACGCCCAAATGGGTGTACTCGAGCCAGTCTCGAACAATGTGTGACGTTGACTTGCCACTAAAAATAATACTACAAGAAATAAGGAAGACACTGGGATCACATATCATCAGTAATTATTTTCTATTTTATCATCAAAATTTTAAAGATGCCATTGAGTGTCAAGACGCCACGCACACAAGCATCTAATAAGTCGTAATAAAGAAGTTATTGTTTTTAGGAAGTGCGGTATCTAGTTGTAGCGCAGCGGAGACCAATCCATAATCTATGGGTATATAGCACTGAAATTTATGTATAGAACGGCATTTAAATATAGTTTTTTTATTGTACAGTTGTCAAACGTGGACGTTTACAGAAAGAATCAAACAGATAATTGCGAGCGATTACTATTATTATTAATAAGGATTTCGAATTTGGTGATTACGTAATTGGATAAAGTAATACCTAATAGTTTTTACAACTTGTAATCATATTTTTAGATTATTACAATCTGACCCAGCAAACGTTGTATTGCCGATATTATAATCGCGATACAAAAGTAACTTTTGATCGTAGATGGGTGTATGTATTTTTTAATGCTGAATCATAATCAACCAAATTAAAAAAAAATGACAAAAAAAATTAAAAAAAAATTTTTGGCGTGGACCACCCTTAACATTTAGGGGGATGAAAAATAGATGTTGTCCGATTCTCAGACCTACAGTATTTATTTGTATTTCGTATTGTATCTTCTAGCCTTTATCTGCTACCTTTTATTGCGAAAAAATCAATGGAAATAATGGATGGAAGTTTGTATGGAAAAGCGTCATTAGCGAAATAAATGAATATTTACTCTAGCGCTTTTAAAATTTCGCCCTGTATATTAAATAGGTGATGAAATTTTGTATGGAAATGCAAACAACGTCATGCTTTCACCCCTAACTCTGAATTCGATTTTGATTTTATTTGGTACAAAAATAGGCTATAGTTTACACCTTGGAAAAGCACATAAGCTTCCTTTTTTGTAAAAAAGAGCGGAAAGGGCAGGGTTGAAATAAGTGATGAAAGTTTGAATGGGAATTCATCATTTTGGGGGCTAAAACCTTTGAAACTGGACACATGACTTACATGGGAATGCAATAGGGGATTAAAGTTTGCTGGGAAATGCTGGAAAGAGCAGTGTGTATGTGTATTATTTGCAAAGTATCCTTAAAAATAAAAAATGCTGCCCAAAGTTACTATTCGACGCGGATGAAATCACGGTTAAAAGCTAGATTTATATACCTACCTAAGTTCAAGATCAACGTGAAAAGATTTCTGGTGATAAAACTAAAGTTGTAACATCCGTAGCAATATAGTGAAAACTTTTTCATTTATGCATAAAGTTTATTTATATCGATATGTAAAATACCTGTTAACTCATAATGGTACTGAGCTTAACAAGAGTTAACTACAGAAATGTCTCCATTTCGCATGGTTCTACAAGTTCCCTTATCAATGAACATACTCTTAATAAAATATCGCGCCGTATTTTATTCCCATTTAACGAGTACATTGGCCATTCTTTTATGTTTATAAAAACATTTTAATGGCAAGATTAAATATATAATGTAATCAAACATTTATTGACTCGTCATAAACTTTGATGTTTCATTTAATTATATCAATTGTGTGTGGTATGTTGGTATTTGGTTTATCTGCATCAATTAATCTTAAGATATAATAATTATGACTTCGTTAGCTGATTTGTTAGTTTTTTCAATCATGTCTCAATTTAGGTAAGATTAACGGATTAATCGAGCCATCATTAGTTCAGTTCTTCTACCGTATAGTTTCTCAACCTTATTTTGCTCACCGCCCACTCTGTGAATATGTTTTTTCTAGAGTATTTTCGTGTATTTTTTTGCCTTTTTAGACTATATTTTTTAATCTACCCACGCCCCATCTGTGCCATCTCAATGCACCCTAATTTTCTCTGGGTCTTCTACTGCCCCCCCCGAAAGTCTCAAACACCCACAAGGGGGCGTTGTCGCCCACGTTGAGAACCCTATAATCTACCGTAATAAGTTGTGAGATCCATGTAATACCAAGTCTTTTAATTTATTAAGTACTTAAGGGTCCTTCTGTCTTAAGTAATTACATAATTAGCTAACCTAAGAACATATTATATTGACCATATAAATATTGAATATTATTTTTATGTTTTAAATAAATAGAATAACTTGGCCATCTGCGAACCCAAATACTTATGGTTTTCAATAATCCGGAATGTCTAAATTTAATTTTAAATTGAAATAGTACGTACGGTTCAATCTTTGATTTTAAGTAGGTACTGTATTGTAGAAGGTGCTTATGGATGGATGGATATTTATTCTGTTGACTTAGATGATTTATACGTCTAGATAGACTATGACAGCTGTGAAAACGTCGATATAAATTGAGTTTGGAACTAACCTCTATTTTGAGCAATTTACGCACACTGTGTCATACAAATCGCGAGTGTAAGACGTAGCTTGTTGCGCACGCTAAACTAATATTCCTGGCCTGTTTTTATCTTATCTCTTTTTAACAGACTCTATCTAGATACATCTGGACGCATAAAATATCTTAGGTGATCTCATCATAATTAAAACTACACTTGTTGAATGATATGCACGTGTATCTAACCAATATGTTGTAACGTTTCATAGAACTGTCACAACATATTAGTTGATTCATGACTTTACTATCTATTAAAAACGAATAAACAAACTTATATTCTTATAATTACTATTAAACATTATTGCTGGCACAAAAGATATGCGTCTCCAATTGCAAAGTACTCGTATGTGGCTATGACAACGTCAACATTGTTTAGTATTGAAACCATAGACTATAATGCCTGCATTCAATGGCTCATTGAGGCTAATGCCCAACGATACTCCTTTCATCAACCTCCGTCGTACAATCGTCGTGGGTGGCATTTCGCTTATATTCCTTTGCTTATACAAAAAAAATAAAGTCCCCCAAGAAAATTAGTCCCTCTAAAACACGACACAGACATGTGTTGCTTTATGTCTCACTAAGATTTATGATTCTCACTGTAATAACGTGGTCGACTCAAAAACGAAGTTTAATTACCTACAATAAGTCGGGACTATTCTCAAATCTAGTTGCGTTGTTATTGGTAGATAGAGAATTGTATTTGAAATTCGAGTTTTGTCTGTATGTTTAGTGTTTTTATGGCATGATAAGAATTGTTTGCTCTGGAGTTTGTATTGGAGGGTTCAGGTAGACGCGCGTAGCACAGGTAGTGTAAATAGCTACTGCGCCCGCGCCGTCCTGAGTACACAGATTACTCATACTATGTATTTAGTTATGGCTACCGTGGTGACAATCTTTTCTAAGAAATGTAGACCCTGAGATAGAGAAACGTTGAAAATATTGAAGAGACTTTCATTTAATATATTCTATCCTATTTTTTAAAGAGAGTCATGGTAATAAAGTTTTATTGATTGATTGAGTTGCTAACTACAAAAACTTATATATTATACTCTCGTGTCACAATGTTAGTTACCTTTCTCCTCCGAAACGGTTTTACTGATTTTTACCAAATTTTATATGCATATTCTGTAGGTCTGAGAATCAGCAACTATCTATTTTTCATTCCCTTAAATGTTAAGGGTTAAATTTTTGTTTTATTTTTTTCGACGTAATTTTATGTTTTTATATGTATTTTTTTATGATACAACATTAAAAAATACATACAACCCTAAATTTTCAACCCTCTACGATCAACCCCTATTTTTGTATCGCGATTTTTATATTATTCTGTTCCATCCACAAATCCGCTATAGGATTGCAAGATACTTACAATAATACTTACAATAATTGTAGTACGATAGATTTGGTAGGTCTGAGAATCAGTTGCATCTACTTTTTACACCCCAAAATTTTTTTTATTACTTGATACAGCAATACAACGTATGCTTGGTCAGCTAGTATCTAGTATAAATATTTTAAAAAAAAGACATGATACTTTTGAATATTAGTAACATTTAATGCGCTTAAGATATTCGAGATAGATAATTAATAATAATAATACTGACATTATTATTACTGAATATTATTCTGTCGCAAAGCATCTTATATAGTTTTAGACAGTAAAAGAACAAATGTCGTAAAAATAATTGCATTTAGCAATATATCATTCTTATTTATATTGTGTATAAAAGTGTCTATTAAAGACACAGCCGTATTTACGAACAGTGATATATTTGCTACAAACACAACGGCGCCTATTTCTGCAGTGCAGCAGTAATGTAATTCGGTCAGAAGGGCGCCGTAGCTAGTGAAGTTACTGGGCAAACGAGACAACATCTTATGTCTCAAGGAGACGAGCCCAATTGTAGTGCCGCTCAGATTTTTCGGATATTTCAAGAATCCTGAACGGCACTGCACTGTAATGGGCAGGGCGTATCAATTACCATCAGCTGAACGTCCAGGTCACCTCGTCCCTATTGTCATAAAAAAACCTAGTAAATGTACTTCTTACAAAGAAAAACAAAACGTACGTAAATGCAAAATGCTCGGAATTCACAAACGAAGCACGACAACATATTAACACTGTTTACTCGAAACTAGCCGAAGTAACAGGCATCTGATAAATGTGTTCACAAACAAAGTCAGCTCCTACGCGTCTTGTGCCAACATTTTTTATGACACAGGAGTTCTAACAGAATGATGACAGTTTCAAGTGATATGTCGAAAAAAAGACAATTTAGAAATAGTCCGTAAATACCTGAACCATTTAATATGCTACCAGTCTTTTGCAATATTGCGTCTTTGAGAGTTTTGCCTTTTTTATGGAAAAGGAAGACAAACGAGCGTACGGGGTGACCCGTACGTGTTAAGTGATCACCGCCGTCCACATTCCCTGGCAACATCAGAGGAATCACAGTAGTCAATCTATCATTACTGTCTGCCCTTTAAGGAGATTGTAGGCTCTTTCTTGAAGATCTCGTGGTATCATCCTGGAAATACTGACAAAGAAATTCATCCCATAGTTTGTTTGTGCGTGAAAGTCCCATGACAATCGCACTGTATTCAGTTCCTATTGGAACTACTCACAATCAGATGCTTAGGTTGATATTTTAGTTTCTTGTGTGATGATGGATTTCTGCAAGAGGTATCAAATGAGACAGCTCTTTGGAACAGTCCCCATGGTAAGTGCGGTAGTAGATACATAGTTTAGCGACATCTCTAAACAACGGGAAACGATAAGGCACATCACAGAGTATTTATATATCACTGATGCTCCGACATTTCAAACTATTCTTCTTTATCTAATAGTTTTAGCTGATACTGGAATTGAAGACCATAGATAAGAGCAACATTCTATAAAATCTGGCCGGGAAGATTCTAGAATCTTAGATAATTTATACCTTTAGGTAGACTATGTCTGTGAAAACGTCGAAAAAAATTGAGTTTAGATCCAGCCTCTATTTTGAGCAATTCACGCACACAAACACAAAGTGTCATACAAATCGCGAATGTAAGACGTAGCTTCTCGCACAAAACTAATATTCCTGGCCTGTCTTTATCGATTGTTTAAATCAAATCAAAATAACCTTATATGAATAAGGTCACGGAAATGACACTTATGAATGTTAAAAACAGCAAGTAACCTCCAGTTACTTGGACCCTAATAAAATAACCAAGGAATCGTTAATAACTCCAAATAGTTGAAGTATACCTAATTTGTGTTAGTTAATATATAGCTATCGCCTTAGGCATATTAAAACCTTTTATATATAATGGGTATATTCAATTCGCATTGAATATGATCAGATATCAGATAATTACATTACTATATATTAAGTAAATTTAAATTTGTTGCCTCAATGAAATAAAGATTTGCTTAAAAGTCGTATATAGGATTAAGTATATTTAAGATCAGACTGTATAATTAATATTTTTAATCCTCTTTATCTTTTAAGTTATTAAGGAATAAATAATAAATATTCGATCTCAGATTTCTAAGTAAGGATGTGGACTTTTGTTCGGAATTTTAAACCAATTCTTCGTCTCTCAAGAAATTCCAGCTTGATTTTATACTTTTTTTCCCGATTTCTTATCTATTTTGATAAAGTCAAAGAAATATACATTTCCCACGGTGCGAGGGTTTAGCTTGAGAGATTAATATAAATAATGTGCGACCAATAGCGCAATATCCACAGGAAGTACGGACGGAACCGTGACCGATATCTGCCCGCCGTGAACTGTTTCCATTGTCACGATTCACGATTTGAAATAATGCTGCTTCAATAGTTCGATAATTATTATTTTATGTTAGATTTCTTAGATGGAGATCTTTGCTGCAGGCCAATTATTGGCTGTACTCACTGGATCCCGATAGGTGGAACAGACAGCTTCAAAAACTTCTTTGTGTTTTTTTTCATGAAAGACGAGAAGAAGACCAAAATATGGCTCACCTGTTACATGATTGTCTCCACTCACATTCTTTTGGAATACCAGAGGAATCGCAAGAGCGTTGGTGGCCTTTTAAAAAGGTGTACGCGCTCTTTAAAGGTATTTTTGTATATACGCATCAATACTGACAACCGTATACGAGTAACTACAAATAGCTGTCTGCCTGTGATGAATAATTTTAATGAGGAAACTATATCATTATGGTATCAGGGAGAAGCACTTTGCCTTCTGAAGTCTTATTTGGGCAACAGGTTCAGATGGTTGAGGTAAATATAAGAGGTCAGGTGGGTGTCCCGTTATCATGGGAGTACCACAGGGTTCGATTCTTGGGCCATTCCTATTCCTTGTATACATAAATGATTTACCATACTTTGTACACAATAAGCATGAGATAGTATGATTGTTTGCAGACGATACTTCTTTACTTCTTTTTTAAATACGAACGCCTGTTTAAGCTCTGTGAATGGCTCGATGCTTTGATGATTATATAACGGTAAGTGTGGCGATGAGCTATTTCATTTGTTCTGCCACTAAATTTCATGGTAGCATCCAACACCACGAACACAAATATCATCTTATGAGCTACACAGTTCGATTTCCAATAATATAACAATATTTATTTACCATAGGGAGTGACAATAGCATAACAATATATTTGAATAACACTTGGAAACGTCATGAAGCTACATTAGTTCGTGAAGAGGTTTTGACATTTGGAGAGCTGACTTTTTTCCAAATAAAATTAAACTAGAATGAACTTTTCCGCTTTTCAATTTGATAAGATCTTTGACCTGCATTTGCAATTTTCCTTTCCATAGTAAAAATCATTAGTCGTTCGATATCGAAAGTATAGTGGAAATGCAGCCACGTCGTCATAGCTTGAGAAGTGGATTTATTGATGTCGCGCTTGGGGCTGAGTTTGTTCAGGCGAATGCCACCTCGACGAACAAAAAACTGAAAGAGAGCATCTGAGAACTCGAAAAATCCTGTACCTCCAACAAACCTTCTGTTGTTCACAGCACCGTACAATTATGCGTTCATGATTGATTACGCTGTTTACTCTCGATTTCGTAACGTCACTGTTTACATTCGTGGTCAGTCATGGACCATGTCTGTGTATAATTAATTGCTGCTCGATCCGACTTTGCCTGGTTTCAGACAAATGAGTTAAATTCAAAAGATCTTTGCCTTATATCCGTGCAGCCGTGAAAGTTTTTAAATATACAACTTTTAATATTTTGTTAACATACTACTTCTCTCAATGTATATATAAGATTGCTTAATCAAAGTTGCTAACTTTTACCTTTAACGGGGAACTGGGGGATAGATACAGACACGTGCAATTCGCATTTTACTGCAACCGTACGTATGTGAACTATGTTTGCCCTATAAGAATTTATAGATCCGACCTGAACTGGGTAAGCATTAACCCACCTGAATTTAGTAATGCAATAACAAGATGTCTTCCAATCAGTACTATAATAAAAGCAAATTGTATTACAAATGTGTCTTATACATTAGTCGATACATATAAAAGCAGAGATCAATATAAAATATTAATTTATAACTTTTTTTGATAAGAAAGTTTAATTGTTAAATTATATACTAAAAAACCTTCATCAAGGCGAGGCTAATAATCCGAACTACAACAATTATTTTTGTTCTAGGTATGTATTTTTAAAATAATTCAATTTATAACATATTATATGTATAATTAAATTTTGTATAAAAATGACTCTGGTAAATTTTGCTCCGACTAATTGACAACCCTTATAGCCTAAGCACGTGATCGGATTGGTAAGGCCGATAAATCGGCTGCGGTCTGATGGCGGACCATATTCGATGGGACGTCGCATTGTTTATCCGACAAAATTATTATTACTACCGTCTGGACTAGGTACGACGCCGGACCAACTGGTGCGAGGCGACCATCTGATGGTCCGGATGAACCAAATCCGACCATGTGTTAAGGCCATCAGTCGACTCAAACCGCTCAAAGTGCGAGCGAGCGTTACACAGCCAATTTGACATAAAAGCTCAGTTATATCACAAAATAAAAACAAATTTTTACAAAAAAAATAGCATAATAATGTTCTACCAATTAGAAGACATGTATGACTTAAGATATGAGTATCTAGTAGTTAAGTTGGTAACTGTCGAGAATTGTTTAGTTAGATTGGTGACAGCAATCCTATATTGTCTATTGTAGACTATCTCCTGACTCCCAACTAATTGAGTCATCCTACACCACATTGTTTGCGAAATTTAACAATAACTCAGTCACAATGGGCCGGCTATGTGGGTGGCATTATTCGAATTCCATTACTAAGTAAGAAATTTTATCGTTTCTCTGAACAAAAACAATGTGATAAATTATTTATGTAATTTGAATGCCTTATAACTTCATAAGAAACTGATTCAAATATTTTTGGTTAAATAAAAAGAAGTGATCAACAAGAATTAGTTACAGTTTTGGAACAAATTGATACAGATTGCTTTATTTTTTCCTGCAAATTACTTGAAATTTATAATATCCGTGTTTTAAATGTTATATTTTTTTATATTTAGAAGTGGTTCACGACAGAAGAAAAGTGTGGTCATGCTGATAGAGAGCTTTCTATATCAGCAAATATTGTTTTTTCTTACCTTTTAATACCAATCAATTAAAATAATGCCTTTATTAACAATCTTCCATTGTACCCGCAATTTTATCAATTAATTTATCAAAAGAAAAGACTAGAGATTGTTAAAATAAAAATATTGAATGTTGGATATTTGTGTCAGTTATTTAAAGATTGAATCTAAGTATTTGAAAGCAAACCCTCGAACCTGAGAAGAATGCTTTTATATACATTTAAATATCAAAATTCATACATCCATACATACATAAAATCACGCCTCTTTCCCGTAGGGGTAGGCAGAGACCATTTCTTTCCACTTGACTAACATCCTTACATACTTGTTTCGCTTCGTCCACTTTCTTTATCCCTTTCATACATGTTCTCCGGTTTAGGGTACTCTTGACTTGGCCTTTTTTCAAGACGTCCCTGATCTGATCTTGAAACGTCCGCCTAGGTCTACCCCTTCCAACACTTTCATTCACACTGGCCTTATACACTTTCTTCGTCAATCGTTCTTCATTTATTCTCTGGACATGTCCAAACCTTTCTCAATTTTTGTCACAACATCTTCTTTCAGACCACAATGTTTCAAAATTCAATATGCAACAATTTAAAATTTTCGCAGCTACCAAGGGGCGATCATTTGTGTTGAGTTGAAACACTTTAAAAACAACATAGAAATGTATATGAGCAGTTAAATCATCGCATCGTGAAGGTTACAGCTTATATATTATAGCGAAGAGTATTGTTTTGTTCATGAATATTGTGCTTCACGTGGTAGAAAAGCGTACGAATTGTTCATAGCAACGTACCGACGACAGACCGACATCGCCCACCCACGACGAAACATAATTATAACTTAAGAATTCACTTCAGAGGTTTATCTATAGTGTTTAAGATCAGGAACAGTAAGGTCACCTTTCCATGCGAGTTTGTTAATCAGTCCTTAAATCTACTCCAAGGAGGATTTATTACATAAGTGTTGTAGGAAGTACTAATTGTATTTATTTTCATGTTTGTTTTGCTTCTTAGATTTAATGAATGTGATATACATCCAGGTAAGGCTTTTGCAGGTTACGTAGTATTTACATCCTCTTTGGTAAAGCTAACCAAAATTCAAGAATTTATTCGATTAATCTTGATTAATTAATTATTCTTAAATGAAAATCTTTGTATTTCTTTATTATTTTTCCTTAGTGTTTCTTCTTTTCTTAGCTTATAGTAAGTCTATGTCAATGCTGAACGTTAAATGATTTATGTTAATATTTAAGTATTTTCTTTTATTTAAATGTTTCCTACTGGAACAAAGAAAATACAACAAAACTCTATAGAAACATTGCTGTCGAAACACCGCAAGACGTAAGATTTTCTTCTAAGTTCTCGTTTTGTCTTTCAAAGTATAATCTTAATATATATAAATTGCATGACACGTTGTTTGTCCGCGATGGACTCCTAAACTAATGAACGGATTTAAATGGAGATTACTTCATGGAGTGCAGTTACGCCCAACTTGAGAGGTAGGACACTTTTTATTTCGATTTGGGACCCATAATTATTTTTATTTCCAATATTTGTTTTGTATGGACATATTTTCTGCGAGAGAATTTTTGGACGCACGGTTTGACAGTTCTCTGTGAAACAATTTCATTATAACATCAATTTTTGATGTTATGATAAATTATTGACAAATACATAAAAAAATTGTATTTTATTTATTATGTACAGTACAACGTCTGTCGGTTGAGCTAGTAGTTATATAATATAGTAATCAGTCTGCAAAATAAAGTTATACATTCTTAGTAGTTACTACCACTTTACAGATATTAATGTTTGAACAGATAAATTCAAATTCAAATATTTTTATTCAAAATAGGATGTGAAATCACTTATTGAAAGTCAAAAAACTACCACCCATTCCAAAATGAATGCCTCAGGCCTGAGAAGAATGGGCGCAACAAACTCAGCGGGCTTTTTTTTCATCAAAAATATGTTTTACAAAGTAACATTGTACAAATAAACTTATTATTTAATAGCCTGAGGGCAGTCGCTCCATTCCCAATGTGTGGTATCATTAAGAAAGTCATTTATGTTATAGTAACCTTTACCACACAAACGTTTTTTAACAATTCTTTTGGATAACGTAATACTTTTGTATTGATCATTTTCTGGGATCTTGTTGTAAAAGCATATACATCGCCCCACAAAAGACTTACTAACTCGACTTAGCCGAGTAGTAGGCATCATCAGTTTATGTCTGTTCCTGGTGTTAACATTATGGTTATGAAAATATTATGGTTATATGATGTTGTTGTATATCTTTCAATTTATAGCCTACTAGCTGACCCGACAAACGTTGTTCTGTACATAATAAAAAAATACTGTTTTTATGAATTTGTGAATAATATTTCATAACATAAAGATTTATTTCCTAAAATATGCTCGCTGTTGTTGAAACGAAATTGGTTACAGCAGAACTGTCAAACCGTGCGTCAAAAAAATGACTCATAGAAAATATATCCATACAAAATATTAGAAATAAAAATAATTACGGGTCTAAGCAATCCCCATTAAAATCCGTTCATTAGTTTAGGAGTTCACTGGAAACAAACATTAGGACACTGGATTTATATATATTAAGATTAGCTTTTGCCGAACAAATGTTTCTGATGCATATTCTTCGAAGTTCTTCTACCCAAGTTATCAGAACTACTCATAACATCACCTGTACTTCACTTACGTGCTCTCGCATCCTTTCCTGTCATTAGAATCCTTAATTGCACCCAGATTGCCTCAGCTACTTTCATTTATGGTAGCGTGGTCAAACATAATTGTTTTTATGGGTCTTGGTTTTTGAACATTGAATTATTACGTTAGTGTCTGAGACGCTGGTGGTCCTTTCCAGATGGTGTCTAGAGCATTTTAATTGTCAGTAATCGCTGATTAAATTGTACCTTCATTTATTTCGTTCGTTGTTTTGAGTGTTTATTGCAATGACATTGTCAGTTGCCTAATTGGATTTATTGGTTCGAGTAAAAGTGATTTAAATTGCTTTTTAATTTTATTGTTCCGTTTAGTAGAACTCTTAGAACTTTTTATAGCGATTATTTATTTGAAATTACAACAGCAGCTTTATATACTCATGAACGATAGTATGCAATGTACTCAAATACCGATAATGATACGAACTATTTCAGGTATCTGAATGGAGATAATTTTAAAAATTACGCACTAAAAAAATTGCGTGGAACAGAAAATAATGAGCACGACCATCGATAGTCACTACATATAGTCCTCGGTCGCGTCTGTCTGTATATCTGTTCGCGATAAACTCAAACAATACTGCACCGATTTTCATGCTGATTTCACCAATGGATAGCGTGGTTCTCGAGGAAGGTTTTAGTGTTAATTTGTAAGTTTTTTGTATACATTTTGGTGTCGAAAAAAATCTCTGTCTAAGGTGTCTCCCAGGCAGCCTGCCTTGGAGCTTTCAACGAAAAGGCTGTCTCAACCCTTTGTGATACGACAAAATAATGTATATTGGAATTGTGAATCTTATATAGGTCTACAGAAAAGTCCGCGATGGCATACGTCTATATCGGCTTGATTCCAATGGCCTTAGACTCCATTCTTCTCGAATACTTACATCATTTTTCCTATTGACAGGAGAGCGTCTGTCAGTTCAGCTAGTATAATATAATAGAAGGTAATAGAAATACATATTAATATTCGATGACTGTCGCTTCAATAAACATATCTTACAATCTTACGTACGCTTGCAATGTTCCGAATATTAAGAAACTTGTGTAATATAACAAATTAAGAATTTGATTATAAAAATAATATCGCCACATATTACAGGGGAACCTGTTGTTCAAATCAAATCAAATCAAAATCAGTTTATTCACGTAGGTCACGGAAATGACACATAGGAATGTCAACAAAAATATTTTTATTATTGAATCTACCGCTACTTCGTAAAGGGTTTAGCTAATGAGAAGAAGTAGCAAGAAACTCATTGCCACTCTTTTATATCAAGATTTACATTTACATCGATTTACAAATCATTTCAATTACAAAAATATGTAAAATGTAAAATGATGCAACATGTGTTTGTTGCATCATTTTACATTATATTACTGTATATTACTTATATATTACTCAAACGTCAAATAGTCAATGGCGTACCTTGGCACTATGTGTACCTAGGTCATAAGGCTGGTTTAAAAATTCCCGCGATGTTAAATTCTTTTGTCTAGTGTATTCTGTACGTCACTATTGACTATTCAATTTGAAAGTAGTCCCTTACCGCCATTAAGCCGGTGTTTGGTGTTATCGACGTTAAAAAGTTTTTTGGGGAAAAAAGTAAGTATTCAACGTTTTATTATAGTATATGCCATTGGTTCTTTTCTCTTTCTAGTACTAAAATAATAAAGTTACGAGAAAGGTAACTCCAAATTATTTGAAACCCACCGTTTTGTTGAAGTTGGAGTAGTGTTGTACCTCGGTCATTGTCAATCAATCGTACCTTGGTCAGTACAAAGTAAGTACCTAAGTCAGTCAGGCCAAGGTACATTTAGATGTTGTACTTTGGCTAGGACAATATTATTTTAAATTATTTCACATTCCTGAAATATTATATTCTTAATAAAATATAAAAGCTTTTTCTCATTATCAAAAAGAAACTATGAATACCATTTTGATTTTGTTCACAGTTTACGAGAATTTTTTGTTAAAAATATTTTTTAATTGAATAAAACGGTTTTAGTTAAGAATCGTTTTATTTTCCATAAATTACCCCCAATTCCTATGTACTCCATAGTACGGGCCTAGGTACATAGAATATCTTGTACCTTGGCCAAAACCCCTTTATTCGTTTTAATTATTAAAACACTTGCAAGTATTAAATATATATTTCATAGTTTAGTGGTGAATACTCAAATCGTTTGACTCCAGTTCGTCAATAATAAAAAATAGATATCTAAAAGAACCGTCCTAGGCACATCAGGTTCCCCTTCATATCGAGGAAATATAATATTTTCATTAACATATTTGCAGTTTGTGGAAGAGTTAGATATACTGAAATATTCGTTTCGCAACCGCCATTCCAATACTAAAAACTATTTATTTTCTGTTGTTCTATAAGTCGTCTGTGAGAAGAAATATTTATATTATGGTTATTAGAATAATATACTATGCGTCTAAGACATATAAATTAATATAATGTATGTAAGAAAAAACATTACTAGATTGAAGAAATAGGAATAAAATAAAATTAGTTTGCCGTATAAGGTTAGCCAGAGTTAAGGGATTGTTCATAGGTCTTGGTAAGTACTCAATTTTATAATAATATACATATCTTTGATAAAAAGGCTTACTATATATCAGATTATATACAAGATAATAGTGGTCAAATTGCAAAAAAGAAAAAGTTTTCAATTTCAAATCCAATTTTGAATAAAATTATTAAAAGTCAAAACTAACATCCATTCGAAAAAGTATGCCTCAGACCTATTAAAAACGTGAGCGAGAAACTCAAGGGGTCTTCTTGTTTTTTCATAAAAATATTTTACAATGTAATATCGCAAAATAAAATAGTCGCTCCATTCCTAATCGATGGTATCATTAAGAAATTCATTTAATTAAATTTTGTTCTCAATGATTCTTTTTTACCAAGGTTATAAATAGCGCGAATAAAGTCCTCTTCTGCAGCACAAAGATGGTATTAACAGCGACAGCATTGCCCCATAACAATATACCATAGGACATTATACTACGAAAACAATGACGACCTATCTATACACATATCGTTCGCAGTCTGACAGTGGAACGGCAAAAGTGAGGTTAAAGAGAATGTAAGCACACTTTTCTCCTTAGTCGTGTGTAAACTGTCACTGTCCGAAACAAATTTAAACTGAGTTTTTAAACTAAGTGTTTTACATTGCTGCTTATTGACCAACAATATTTTAAACAACTGGAGTAATTGCGGTAATGTATAGATAAAGCAGTGTTATACTTATTATGGTGTATTTTGGGGCATGTTCCATATTGTATATATATATATATATACATTGTATTTGTACATTTTTCCAAATATGTACAAATACTTTCATTTTATATTATGAATTCAATTATTAAATAATTCGTATGTGCTCATTGAGGTAACATGCATTGTTACACGAGTTTTAGCCAGCTGTAGTCAACTCACTTAGTCTATGAAAAGCATTCGTAGCGATAACATGCTGGGCTTTGTTTAAAATATGTGCTGATGTGTATTGAGATATTGTTTTAAGAGCTCGCAAAACACAAGTAAAAGTGAAATAGTGCCTTTCACTACTAAGTTCAACATAATATATTCAGCAACTGTCACATCTGGCAATTGTCAACTTTGACATCATTGAATGAATGTGAATGTCAAAGTGCCCGGCCCGTTGTCAATGAGTTGCGCCTTGTAATTTGATCGGAAAAGTTTGGCCGTACAGTAGTACATATTATTACCACGATGTGCGAAGTAGTTGAATTCCTAGACCCAATTAAATTTAGTTAATATAATGCTTAAGAATTGCAACTGGAAAGGCTCAGTTTATTTGTATAATTTAAACACACTTAAATCTTACTTGAACGGGGCATCTAGTGTTAGTTATGGGTTTATTTTTATATCTAAAGACAGAATATAAAAGCTTATAGACGTCCTGATTTCCTGATTATGTGTGATCGATTCTGATTTCTCAAAGTATGCGTTAGCTAAATTAATATTCATAATACTAAGAAGCTAATTCAAAGGTGGCTGACTGTTTACGGCTTTACAATAAAAATAGACTGCCTTTCCTTTTTCATCTTGGTGTATCTGCGTAAGAGATGGTCTTCTGTGTTGCGCACTTTGAAGATCATGTCAAATGTCCATGTCGCACCTACTTCCGTAGCAATTGGGAACTGTTCTCTAAAAATTGTTGACGAGTACGTCTACCTCGGGCATACAATCCAGTTAGGCAGGTCCAATATCGCGAAAGAGGTCACTCGTCGAATCCAACTTGGATGGGCATCTTGGGGAAGCTCCGTAAAATCTTCTCGTCCCAAATTCAGTGTCTGAAGACGAAGGTTCCAACCAGACTAACGGTACGCAGACGTGGCCGCTATCTATGGGTTTGATGAGAAAGCTCACGGTCGCTCAGAGGGCAATGGAGAGATCGAACATAGCCCAAATGATTGCGAAACTGAAGTGGCAGTGGGCAGGGCACATAGTTCGATGGAAATGCCGGTGGGGCAGAAAAATCCCCGAATAGCGACCACGTACCGGAAGACAGTGTTGGCAGGCCTCCCACAAGATGGACCGACGATCTGGTGAAGTTCGCCGAAATACTTTGGATGAGAGCAGCGGAGGACCGATAATCGTGGAGATCTTTGGGGGAGGCCTTTGTTCAGCAATGAATGTCTTCGAAGTGGCGCCTTACAACTGAACCGAAGCTGAGAAAACCACGCTAAAATCGATCAAATGTCATAATTAGGCTGAAAGTTAAAGCCTTAATGCGTAACCCGTGCGCGTCGTTGAGAAAAAAACAAGGATCAAAGAAACTAAAAGACATTGGCCATAATTATGGAACATGTTAGCTGCGTACTGCTTCTGTGCAATAATTTGGCTACCAACCTTACTTAAAATCCTGAGTCGGCATTATGTTTTAGAGTCTGGAAGCCTTATGTACAGCTCGTAAAACTGAAGAACAATGAGGCGATTAGGTTATAAAAATTTTAACTTGGAAACCAATCACGTTATGTAGGTATAGAACGTCATTGTTGGAAACAATGACACATATTATTTCTTACGCGAGTGTACAATTTGCATGATTTTTTTGAGTCAAATTTGGATTCAGAGTGCGAAATGTTTACTAATTATAAATAACATAAACTTATGTTTGGAAATAAAGAAACGTCGTGAAACTTTGCCAATTAATGAGTTCACCAGTGGAGGCTCCTTTGCACAGGATGCCGGCTAGGTTATGGGTAACACAAGGGCACCTATTTCTGCTGTAAAGCAATAATATGTAAGCATTATTGTGTTTCGGTCTGAAGGGCGCCGTAGCTAGTGAAATTACTGGGCAATGAGACTTATGTCTCAAGGTGACGAGAAGTTTTAGTGCCGCTCAGAATTTTTGGGTTTTTGAAGAATCTTGAGCGGCACTCCATTTTTTTTATGGAATAGGAGGACAAACGAGCGTACGGGTCACCTGTTGTTACGTGATCACCGCCACCCACAATCTCTTGCAACACCAGAGGAATCACAGGAGCGTTGCCGGCCTTTAAGGAAGATGTACGAGCTTTTTTTGAAGGTACCCATGTCGTATCGTCCCGGAAACACCGCACTAGGAAGCTCATTCCACAGCTTTGTAGTACGTGGAAGAAAGCTCCTTGAAAACCGCACTGTGGAGGACCGCCACACATCCAGATGGTGGGGATGATATCGTAACTTGTGGCGTGTCGTGCGAATGTGGGATTCGGCGGCGGGAATCAGGTTGAACAGCTCTTCGGAACACTCCCCGTGATAAATGCGGTAGAAGACACACAATGCGACGTCTCTACGCAACGCCAAGTGATCCAGCCGTTCACAGAGCAGTGGGTCCGCGACAATTCGAGCTGCTCTGCGTTGCACGCGGTCAAATGGATCGAGCTGATACTGGGGCGCGCCAGACCAGAGATGACAGCAATACTCCATGTGTGGCCGGACCTGCGCTTTGTACAGAGCTAGAATTTGGGCCGGCTTGAAGTATTGCCGTGATCTATTAATGACGCCCAGTTTCTTTGAAGCCAATTTGGCTTTGCCCTCCAGATGGCCACGAAATTGGCAATCGGTCGAGATTTCAAGACCTAGTATTCCGATACTAGGCGAGACTTTAAGGGAAGTGTTTCCGAAGAGCGGTGATACGACAAATGGGGTTTTTTTAGTGGTAAACGTTGCACAAGGTTCGCTTTACCCCATTCCGCGACCTTCTCAAGAGAGGACTCGATAGAAGACACAAGTTTCTCCCGGCACTGGTCGACGATTTCCCGAGAGAGACCTGCATGGCCCGTGTATACGGCATCACCAGTGCTGTCGTTTGCATAACAATGAATGTTGGAGGTGTCCAACATATCATTGATATGCAGAAGAAACAGCGTAGGAGATAGCACACAGCCTTGGGGCACTCCAGCATTCACGGGCTTCGGGTTCGAGCATTGTCCGTGGACAACGACCTGTATGCTGCGCCCGGTGAGGAAGCTGGAGGTCCACTTGCACAAGCTCTCGGGAAGCCCAAATGATGGAAGTTTTGGAAGGAACGCCTTGTGCCATACACGATCAAAGGCCTTCGCTATATCCAGACTAACTGCCAGGCCTTCCCCCTTGCTTTCAATAGCCGCAGCCCATCTATATGTTAGGTATACCAGAAGATCACCTGCCGACCGACCATGGCGAGAGCCGTACCGTCGGTCGTTGATCAACCGGGGACCCTCTAAGTATAACAAGAGCTGACGGCTAGTTATGCTCTCCATGATTTTGGAGAACAGGGGTGTAATAGCAATAGGCCTGTAGTTTGCCGGATCCGAACTGTCTCCTTTTTTTTTTGGATCGGATGGACAAAGGCTGACTACCATGAGTCAGGGACTACGCCTTTAGAATAAGAGTGCTGGAATAAACGCGTTAGCACCGGCGTCGGCTCAGGGGCACACGTTCTTAGCACGATTGGAGAAATGCCATCTCCTGCCTCCGGCCTGCTCGACTTTCTGACGTCCAACGAAAACAGAGCTCGCCTAACAGTTTTCTGTCTGAACTGTACTTCAGGCATAGAGCTCTGACACCGCGGGATGGACGGCGGTGTTTTTCCGTTGTCGTCAAGAGTCGAGTTGGAGGCGAAAAGAGCGCACAGGTGATCGGCTTTCTCTTTTGCCGTATGGGCCAGGGTGTCATTCCTCATGTGCAACGGCGGCATGGACGGCTGGCTGAAGTTACCAAGAGCAGCTTTCGACAACGACCAGAACTTGTGTTTTCCAGTCGGGTAACTGGAAAGCTGCTCGCCGATTTTGACGACGTGTTTTGACTTTGCACGGGCGATTTGCCGCTTAAAAAATCTGGAGGCACGGTTGTATTTCCTCTTAAGAACTGTGCAGTTCGGATCCTTTGTGCCCAGCGCCGCAACCCAAGTTCGATACGCCTGTTTTGTGCAGTCAGATGCTGCTTTAACTGACGCATCGAACCAGGGCTGTGATCTGCCACCGATGGGTACTAAAGAGTTTGGTATAAAAATATCCATAACCTGTAGTATCACATTGGCTACTGCAACGGCGCAGGCACTAGAATCATCCGAAGGGAAACAAACCCTGCCCCAAGGGTAGGATGCAAAAAAAGGAACGCATGCTATCCCAATATGCTGACTTGCAGTGCCAAACGCGGCGGGTCGCTGGTGGTCTGCGACGTGGGCGTCGGATAGGCACTACAATCCTGACCAGGCAGTGGACAGACGTTCTGAGAGAAGCGTTGACAAAGACCTGGTAACCATCGGGATGTGTAGTCAGCAGAAGATCTAATAAGGACGGCATGTGGCTATCCACATCCGGGAGCCGCGTTGGCGACTCAACCAATTGGGACATACCATACGCCAATGCAAAATTATGCACAGATCGCCTTGCGTAGTCTGTGGTACGTGATCCAAGCCATTCGGCATTGTGCCCGTTGAAATCACCCAAGACTACGATTTCAGCGGAGGGGATCTGTGCAAGCACGTCGTCAATTGCCGCTCGAACGCAGCCCATGAGATGATCGGTTTCTGCGTTACACTATGGGACCTATAGACACACGCATAGATGCGGACGCGGTCCTCTAAATCTACGCGGACCCAGAGAGTGGACAGGTCCCTACCTTCAAAATTGTCGAGACGGCGACAGCAGATATCCGCCCTAACGTACACACATACCCCGGTATGAGGCAAAAAATTGTGCTCAATTTTGTACCCGGGGTACGTTAAATATGACGAATCGCTAGGTCGAGATATCTGCGTCTCCGTAAGAAAACACAAGGCCGGCTGCGCCGTCTCAAGGTGGTGGTGGATGGCGTTTTAATTGGAGTGAATTCCCCTGATATTGCAAAAGTCCACGTTGAGTGTGGAGCGGGGTGCCGTGGTGTTACTGCCTCAGAATACGAAGGGCAGCCCAAGCTAGAGTGCTCGGGGAGGGATTCTCCGACTCTGGTAGAGCCGGTACTCTCCTGGGGTACAATCTTTTTAAGATCCGCTGTCATAATTGTATGGGGGGGGGAAAGGCCCTCGACACTAACCTATGCGAAACATTGCGGCACTAGGCCGCTACTTCACGCCGGTATTCTGTGCGAGTGTGGTAATTAACCCGGACGAGTCTGGCCCGATTGTGCTGACGTCAAAAGACGACAGCGTGACTCTCCCACTGCTAAAAAGCCCTTAGTCGCCTCTTACGACACCCATGGGCCTGGGACTCCCCTATTCTTTTTACGCCCCGGGGAAAGTACAGGGCCAAATTGTAATGAGCAAGGCGTATCAGAAATCGAACGTTCAGCTCGTCTCGTCCCTTATTATCATAAAAAAATGCAAGAAGACAGAAAGCAACTGAATGAGTATAAGGTTCATATTCCAGAGTGCGTCTTAATAAGTAATCCGTGATCGAGTGTGTTTTGTCACTGTCGTTATAACATTACATAAAAGAGACAAAATACAATTGATCATAGATTAGGTTGATCTGAAATACGAACCTAAGGCTGTTTAACCACCATTATTATTCCACGAATTGTAAAATGTTTATGAAAATGTTTGATCGAAAGAGCTTTTTCCCAAACATGGTGTAGGGAAGATAGTTGTGGACGGACGTGTCGATTTTGTGATGCTACCGGATACATTAAAGATTATCTTCAAGAGCGCATAGATCAGATTCGATGATTTTGTTGTTGATAACGTACGCTCTAGCATTTGAGGCAAATTACATCCATGCGCTGAATATCAAAATAATTTAGCTGTGATAACATTGATTTGAGTTAAATAAAGCTTATTTGATATATTTAAATAAATTAAAAATAGCTGCTAACTCTAAACCCTTTTCGCAATATAGACCGCAGAAGCTTGGGACAGCATGTCACATATTGCCATTAAAACTTCTACTCTTCTTCAAAAACAAGCCTAACCAGATCCAAGTAGTCATCAGTGCTAGAAAAAACTATTTTTATTTTGGGTATTTTAAAAGTTTAATTGAACGTCCGTATTCCAGTGTGCTGTAGGTATCTCCTAAACCCCAATAGTATATTGGCTGATGATTTTACAGTATACAATATATACAAGGTAAACTCAAAAGTGTATGGAATGAAAATTGGGTTAAATTAGATTTTAGCCCGCAACCTAATGATACTATACTAGAATACACAAACAGAATACACAAAATTGTAGGTGCTAACACAGGCTACTATCCCTTAAACAATCATCTATTTACCATAGGCGTGACAGACAGCCCCTCATGAAGAACACGTGCTAATATAGTGCAGGAGTGGCCGAAAAACGGGCAGAAATCCTCCGATCTCCGTCCGACCGATACACTTCTGGAAGGATATGGGCTAATTGGAGTAAGAAGAAGAACGGACACGCACAATGGCCCAATGAAAAGGCTAAGCCCCAATTTCACCATTGAAGTAATACGCGATTGAAGAAGAACACTCTGAACTAACCTTACGGGCATAAATGAGGTTACAGATTTCACCAACACAAACTGAACGCAGCTATAGTCTAGACGCGGTTAAATGCCGCCGAATTTTGGACGTTCAACATATGGCGTTCAAGAGCTGTCACTATCGTTCTATTCTATTCTTCCTAATGTGGCTTCTGTGGAAGACACACCACAGATTTGTCAGTATCACGTTTAAGTAGACTAACAAGATTTGAGTATGTGTTTCGTAACTTTAACGGTAATGATCAGTGTTAACTTTAAAGATTTTATTTTCTTATAATAACTGAAACAAATAATATACATGCCGTTAGACTATAAAAGACATACACAGATAAAATTATTAAATATAAGTACTTAATGATATTTTCAACTTAATCTTATTTGTTTACACAAATCGATGACACTTTTGACAAGTATTTGATACATTCTATTGTTTAGGACACTTAAACTCAGTTTACGTCAACAAGTCGCTTTGTGATTTAATCGACATCAAGACTGTCATTTGAACTCGTTTACGTAAAAATTAATTTGATTGAACTCAGCTTAAAGTGTCATTGGTGAAATCGGGCTATGTGCGTAAACAGCCCAGCTAAACCAACTAACTAACTACACATCTACGTAAATGAATCCGTAATCATTGACGTAAACCTACGCGTTATCTCTCTCTGTGTCTCGTGATTCTTTTGGTGTTACCAGAGAGTAGGGATCGCGGTGTATGTTCGGACCGTATGTTCGTTTGCAACCTACAATGAGCATTACAAAGACATTGATAGTTGACGTACACCCTTGTAACATGAAATTATATAAAGTATGCATTAAACTAATTTCAAAGCTGCGCTCATTTCGTAAAAAAATATAGCATAATATAATAAAAACGTTAATTTATTATGATTTCTTTAATAGTAACTTAACATCAGTTCATAATAAATATATTTAAAAAAAAGACGCAACAAATTCTAGCTCATGAAATATATGTTCAAATAGTTATGATTATAATTATACAATTAATGTATTTAAAATATATTGATAAAATAAAAAAATACATTATATCTGATTTTTTTTAATTCTTGGTAGTTATAGTATTCGATGCTGACTGTACGGCTGTATGCTGACGTCACGCAAATGTTAATTTGACAAGGTTCTGTCCCTATGACAATTTGAAGGGATTATTCGCGTCTCTTTCTCTACATTGGCCAATTAGTTTTGCTGCTCAACGTTTAATATCCGAGCAGGGTAATGTTTTAAAGATTATTTAAAAGTTTGATTACGAGTAATATGTTTTTGAAAACTTTTAAATGGAAATAGTTTTTAGATGATTCGGTGTATCTCCCGATTGGAAAAAGGTGACATTTTAATTTGAATTGTATTAATTATAAAGTTTATTTGAAGCAGATAAATCATCAGGAAATCAATGTTCTCGAAGAATAACATTCCAAAACGTGGTCAAACAATCATTTAATTCATGTTATACTTGGATAAAGGTAAAGTATTGTGATTCGTTTTTATTGGGGTTACGTAGCCTAATGGCAAAAAACGGAACCATTGTAGATTCGTCATGTCGGTCTGTCTGTCCGTCCGTATGTTACAACCACTTTTTTCCGAAACTATAACAACTATACTGTTGAAACTTCGTAGTAGATGTATTCTGTGAACCGCATTAAAATTTTCACACTAAAATAGAAAAAAAAATACATTAAATTGTGGGGGATGCTTAGAACTGAAACTGAATTTTTTTTTCATCAAAACATTTTTTTCTTAACTAAACTAACAGTTTACGCGAGAGACACTCCAAAGTTGTAAAATGTGTGTAACTTCTAAAATAAGAGAATGATAAAACTAAAAAATATATATGATGTACATGCAAACTTCCACCGAAAAATGGTTTGAACTAGATATTTAGTAAGTAGTTTTTTTGTACTCCATAAATCGTAAACTGCAAATTACCTTTCATTCAATCAACTCTAAAAAAAAACATATTATGTTCATTGCTGCTACGGAACCCTTCATGGGTGAGTTCGACTCGCACTTGGCCTCTTTTTCATATTTATTACTGTACCAAATGTCAACATTATCCGACATCTCGAATTGATGAGAACGGCCTGATAAATTGCGTTCAATACATAGTAACAGGTCAAGTTAATAAAAGCGTGCTAATTAAACATGAGCCTAGTGTAATAAAAGCGGACATTTCTCAATGCACAGAGAGCTAGTTAGATAGCATGTGATTCCGCCATGCGAGGAACATTCACCGAGTGATCCTTGCCCATCAGTCGGAGCCTCGGAGGTACTGCTTGTTGTCTTGTTGATGATTGTGTTTATTTGCGCGTGGCGTGTGTTAATGCGGCTTGCGTGTGTGAGTGTGTGTTTACGTGCGCGTCGGGCCACCCAGAGCGGACCACACAGTGCGCCCACCCACGTGGCAGGGGCACTCCACCGCGGCCCGCTATCACTGCGCCAAACCGCTACTGTACAATACATCGATCTACACTGATTGACGTGTGCCACAGGGCACTCGTATCAGCCTGCCGCCTGCCGTCTGCCGCCGCGCTGGTCACCGTGCCACGCTCGCCTGACTACAAATTTGATTTGTATCAGCATCTTGCATTACTCTCAATCATATTAATACAACAAGGCATAAAAGGCATTTATTTTCTCAAAATTGAGTCATTTCTAATTATACTAGATATTACTAACGCTTTGGAAACAAATGGCGCTTTGAGAGAGAAGAAACGGCGCGAGAAACTCTCTCAGCATTGAGCAGAGTAGTTGGATTTACGACAGAGTAATTTTTTATAAAACTATTAAATTTATTTATAGAGAATGCCTGAACAGTGGCTGGGACTTTATTATAAAAGTGTATACATTTACCCCTAAAGCTGTTATGTATCTTATGAAGCCTACTAAAATTTGTTACAAACAATCCCTTATTTCTAGTGTTATAATAATGAAAATAACAACAAGACTTGGTTAGAACTGGATGTGTTATGTTAGGGCTAATAGAACTATATACATTTATTATTTGCCACAATACACATAATTAATACCCCGTTTATTAATTAGTATAATTAGATGTTTTTTTTTTTAGTTTACCGGTGTATTGAGATAAGCATAATAAGCTCAGGGTGACTGAAGTAATTAGTTGAGAGATATTACCCTGAATTCAAACGCGCTGTGAGCATGACGACTTCGAAATATAGGCAAATTGAAAATTTCCCCAATAATGGAGAATATTACGTTCAAAACCACGATTGTTTTTAAAGTTATATTTACTTATAGTGTATACGAATGCTGGCGAACGGCGCCAATTTTAAAGATAAAAGTCGGATAACAGACCCAGAAGACAAAATATAAACATAGCAAAAGTTGGCCGTTAACGCCCTACAGATATGATACTTCTCAATGAATATTCAAATTTTTAATTTAGCAGTACGAATTATTCAGTCCACACCATATTTTGATTCAATGATATCTTAATGAATCGTATTATTTGAAGCACTAAAAACAAAATCTATTGTAAAGAAACACACCGTGCGAGCGGTAATCATGTCATGTATAAAATTATTTTAAAATTTAGATAGTAATAGTTCAGGAGGAGGCGGCGCATAAGTACCGAAAACTATTCCACCTCAATTTTTTCAAACGATCCTCTTCAAATTGCCCTACTGATGATATAAATGCATGTTGTCATGGAGCAACCTAGTGCTATATTGCTTAAACAATTGCAAGGAATTGTTATTTATATCATTTATAGCATCAGAAGGGCAATTTGAAGAGGATCGCATAAAAAAATTTACGTGGAATCGTTTTCGGTACTCATGCGCCGATTCCTCCTGGACTATAATTATGTAGTCGAATAGTAAGTAGCTCATACAGGCAAAAACTGGCGTACTACTATAGTATGTAGACACACCCAAGGAGGTCCAGAGCGGTTATCACATCATCATCAAATGGTACCCTCTTTAGGTCAATTTTAATGCAATAGTGCCACGTTTCACATCATTCAAAATAGTTGCAAATTAAATATACAAGCCTATTGATCTGGTAATTCTGTTATCCATTCGTTTAACCACATTAAGATTTTCACACAAAAATAAAAAAAACAATAAATTTTGGGGGTTTCCCCATACTTCGAACTAAAAATCAAAAAATGTGCGATAGGTAAATTTACCCCTCCCCCCATAGCTTCTATAATAAGAGATAAGATCTTCTAAATTAGGATGATAAAACTAAAAAAAAATAACACAGACATATAAATCAAATTATCACTATCAATAATATTAAGTTACTTTCAATCACAAACAAAGTCTAAACACAATAATTTATGCGCGAAAGGTCAAACGGGTTGAGGTCATAAGTTACATTGAACAAGTAGAAGAGTAAATTACTCATGCTACATCGGACACAAAATTCAATAAATATTAGTTTAGTGCATTACATTTCGCAACAAAGTATACATTAGCCGTAATCGTATCGGAGCAATCAATCACTTTTTTATTCCCAATGGTCTCGTTTCGATGAAACAGAGCGACATTCAAACAACACTTTGATGCATCATGCGCTGAATTTGTTATCTGAAAGGCATATCTGACTATATTTTTTGAATTTAACGTTTGCAGGAAGATTAATTATTAGTATTAAATACATGAGACGGCATATCTACAATCACTAACTACCTACATATATTTTTCCCACTAAAGACAAAGTCGTATGGTATATTATATCACTAACTAACCATTTTATGGAATGTGATTTCGGTATGTAGTGATTGAATAAAATTTTATTGAAGCGAAAACTTCTTTAGACGCGTTCAGCACGTTGGAGAGGGGAGATAAATTCACGGTTGGATCACGAAATATGCTCGCTCGCTACATGTCCCACGTAAGAGACTAATCAAATTGCCACTTCTGCCACTACCCTTCAGCTAAATGCGCTCATGGATACGCTCTCTCATTAACAACCTACACAACACCCGATGGATGAATGTCTCAAGCTGTAGACAGTCGAAAGAAGCGATACCTGCACTATCCCCCAGACTGACACGTAGACATCTCCTCAACAGACATGACATCCGTATAATGGTGGGCACCCTGACGGGTCATCACTAAACAAGCACCTTTTCACAATCAGCGTAACGGATAGACCTAAGTGTAGAGGCTGTCTAGCCGAGGACGAAACGGTCGCTCACGTAATCCTGGAATGTGCGGGGGTGGCCAAACATCGGGCATAAACCTTAACTAATACGAGGTCGCTCCAGGAAGTCTGCGAACACCCCAGTAATGTTATTAACTTCTGGAAGGAGCTGGGCTGGTTGGAGTCACTGGCCAATACTGCACGCAAAATGGAACCACTTGGGTTTAATTTCGGAAACAGGAACCCCTAAACCATAGCATACCAATAATCTTATGTAGCTCCCGTCGGACATAGTGGCGACATAACGCGACCGCTGGTCGCGCGCCATGCGTATATTCTATACTAGCTGACCCGACAGCCGATGTTGTGTCAATAGAAGAAAAAAAAAAGTTTGTGTATCAGCTCCGACGCACGACTGGAGTTTATTCCTCAAGAACGATTGTCTTAGAACAGGTGCTAAACAAAATCAAGTCCAATGGACTCGGTTACAAGTAGACAGTAGAAGCTAATAAAAACGTATTAATTAAAAAATATTCGGCGAAATATTATATATCAAATATTTTACATTTAAGTAGATCTTACATGATTACATCATTATAATTATATTATTCAATCATTAATTATCATAACTGAAACTACAAAAATAATTAATAGAAAATAAATCATAATAACTTTAAAAAAATTATAGATATTAAAAAATAAAATAATAGGTTAAGTTAAAAATTGTCTATATGGCGTGAAATATATACGAAAATACATACTCTCCATAGTAAATCAAACATTTAATTATGTGAATAGTTTATATAAATTTGTATGTACTATATTGATAATTCAATATTTAATAACTACAAAGCACACATGTTTATATATACAATACATGTAATATTAATATATGAATTGAATTAAGTAAGTTAACTTAGTACCCACGTGCTTATCAGATTTTCCGGCACTATTATTTACACCACTTTCTTCCATAAATTATAGAATTTACACTTAACTTTATGAAAGTATAATAATAAAATAAATTTCACTAATATAATATAGCTTCAATAACAAGAAAGTGAAAGGTACGCGAGAAATGATGCGCACCAAAAACGTTACTATGCCATTTGATGAGTAGGTTTTACTCTCCATATTTTTCTCATACCAGGCGCCTTATATGAAAATCGATTCTTAAGGAGTAAACTCCAAAAATGATATAAGTATTCGGGAATAGTATAGTCTAAATCCATCAGAAATGTGTAATCAAACTTAAAGAGTTAAATATTAAATAAAAACGTATTTCTGAATTATTTTATAATAAGTAGTAATAAAATGGTAAGGGTTAATATCATATTCGTGCAAACAGCTTTAACTGTACCGCCTGATAATTGCCAATTTCACTGTTTGCCAATTAAAACTGTTTCGGATTGAGCTCTTAATCTTTCTCCCGAAATGCAAACTGAAAATAAATCAAGGCGTCATCGTCTTCAAATAATCCACCTACTTTAATGATGAGTTAATTATAATTATTGTATAACGATGTGGCGATGGTAAAACTAAATGAATAAACAAATGAAATATATTATATATTTAGGAATTCGATTAGATATTCTTAACAAACATTGATATATTCAAATGTTTGCATAATAAATCTTCTTAGACAGACATTTGACCTGGCCTCTTGATATCGTAACTTGAAACAATATAGTGACCTGGATTCAATTAATTTATTTAAATAGATAAATAATTAATACATTCATTGTACTAGATTGCATCATAAATATCATTATCACATTATAGATTATAATAATAGTTAACAATAAGGAATATGCATTTTGTTTATATTTTTTTAGATATTTTAAATCGCTTTAAAGCATGACTATTGACTAGTAGTACTCGATTCTCGTTCTATTTATCTAGCAATAATAGGAATAATTTAATTATTAAACAAATTTCCGTATAGATATATGTAGTGTTGATTCTGCGTTATGTGACTCTTTCGGTGGTTAAGCGCAAACGCCAACAGGTCCATACGTCCACCTTACCGCTTTCTATTACCACGCCCCTTGATATCTAGCGAGATCTATTTCTGTGATATAATATTTAGTGCGCCCACGCGGTGACCATAGCTATTAAATAGTTAAATAAAATTTTTAATGATTTTTTTTCTTGACACATAATCATTAATCAATTATACTCAATGATTGCGAATCTGAAGTGGCAGTGGGCAGGGCACATAAGTCGACGGACATGTGGGTGGTGGGGCAGTCAAGTTCTCGAATGGAAACCACGTACCTGAAGACGCAGTGTTGTTAGATGGACGGACGATCTGGTCAAGATCGCCGGAATACGTTGGATGAGGGCAGCGCAGGACCGGTCGTCATGGAGATCTTTGGGAGAAGCCTTTGTACAGCAGTGGACGGCTTCTGGCTGATGATGATGACGAATCATACTCAAAAGGACTACTGGAAACTACAAGCACTGGCAGTTATTTCGGTCAACGGATCAGCCTAACTATCCAACGCGGAACGCCAGTATTCCTGGTAGTTGGTACATTTCCCCCTGGTAGTTTACCAATTTTTTTACTTTGGAATGTAAACATAATTGTGAGTATGGGTCAGAATGTGAACAAACATAAGTTATAAATCTAAATCCAATAAGAAATGAAAAATGGCTGTAGGAACCTTTAATATTATTTGCGATAAAGGTTCCCTTTCATTTATTTTTAACACCGTTTATCTTGAGAATAAAGAGAGAGAGTAGGGCTGGCAATGAATCCAGAACAAACTAGGGTGATGACAAACGGGTACAAACATACTATAGATCTAGGAAACACTGAAATCAACTATACAGATGGGCACGTATACCTAGGGCAGCTCATAACTCAAAAAGATCCTTTGCAGAAGGAAGTGGACAGAAGAATTACAAATGGCTGGAAGACATACTGGAGTCTAAGAGAGGCTATGAAAGATTAAGAGCTCCATATTTACATATAAAAGCAAACTTTTTAACACCTGCATACTATCTGTCCTTACGTACGGGTGTCAGGCATGGTCCTTAAATCAGGTTACCTCAAACAAACTAGCAACTTGCCAGTATGCAATGGAAAGGAGTATGCTAAACATTAAAAAGTCCGAAAGATTAAAAAAAAAACGTCATTAGAATAAAAAAAACTACCGATGTAATAAGCAAAATCAAAAGATGGTGTGGTCACCTGGTAAGAGGACACGACAAATGGAGCAAAAGGGTGACATGGTGGTACCCAAGGGAAGGCAAAAGGAAAAGAGGCCTACCACAGAAAAGGTGGGACGACGACGTTAGACAAGTGGCAGGAGACACATGGAACAGAGTGGCTCAAGAAAGAAAGGAATGGAAAAGGTTGGAGGAGGCCTTTGCTGACTGGCAAACAGATCTAGGAAAGATTTGGTTATCTTTCCTAGATCTCCTCCTGTTCATTCCTCTGTTTGCCAGTCGGCAACAAATATTAGTTTTAATTCATTCATATCTATTAAGATTTTAATGCTAGTCCTATACATAAGTTTAAAAATTCATTGTACTAAGAGATCTGAATAAAAGGCTATATTATTATTATTATCTTGAGAATACCTACAAGCGCGTACACCTTCCTTAAAGACCGGCAACGCTTCTGTGATTCCTCTGGTGTTGCAGGAGATTGTGGGCGGCGGTGATCACTTAACAACAGGTGACCCGTTCGCTCGTTTGTCCTCCTATTCCATAAAAAAAAGGCCATTTTGTGTTCTTTTTCAATAAAATAAATCTATAGACTTTGATATCTACATTTCCACTTTGAAGTCGATAATAATTAACATTTGCGTGGTTGGCAATATTGTTGAATTAGTTCCTAATAGCTTGCTTAACAAATTGCACTAATTTTAACAACAATAATTTCTAATAACTAACTTTTCTTTCCTGTTAACTTATCTTTATTGACTATTTTCACAGGATCATTTTACTCTTACCAGTGGGAGGCTCCTTTGCACAGGATGCCGGCTAGGTTGTGGATACCACAACGCCACCTATTTCTGCCGTGAAGCAGTTATGTGTAAACATTACTGTGTTTCGGTCTGAAGGGTGCGGTAGCTAGTGAAATTACTGGGCAAATGAGACTTAACATCTTACGTCTCAAGGTGATGAGTGCATTGTTGTGGCGCTCAGAATATTTGGGTTTTTCAAGAATCATGAGCGGCACTACATTGTAATGGGCTGGGCGTATCAACTTCCATCAGTTGAACGTCATACTCTTCTTATCCTTCTTTTTATAAAAAAAACGTGATCACACTTAGTGACGTTATGGCATACTTAATTGAAGAATTGCCCAAAGTCATTGAAATATCATTATGGTAGAATTATACAATGATTCCATAGTATATTTGTCGATATTTTTTTGTAGATTAGAGACCCTTGTCATAAACAAGCTGGGCTGTCGCCACGTAATTACCGTATCTTCCGACACATAATGACTCTTTGGCCCCGGATACCTGCATCAAAGATTAGACATCGTCAGCGAATTAAAGAGCCCTACATTAAGAGGCCACCATTGTATTTATCAGCTATGCACTCAGTTTACGTCGAGTTTCATAATAGTTGGCGTTAAGAGCTTCATAAGGGCATACAATTTGAAAGAATTCTGCAAATTATAGATGAGATACACGCGATATAACACGACGACAAAGCATTCGTTTTATTATATTCAAAGAAAGAGGCAATCATAAAAATATTCATATTAAATGAACTATAATTTAGTTGAATATATCTTTTGAATTGTAGAGCGTAAAATAAATAAAAGTGTTTGTGTACTTATGTATGCACGCACGAAGTTATACTTCTTTGGCCTAACGAAGCGAAAATCATTAAGATGATTAAATATTCCTCGTGCTATTCTACGTTTTTAGAAAGAACAATTTTGTAAAAATCTTGCAAAGATGGCTTTGATAATTATTTATTAAAAAATGAATACGGCTGTATGGGCTTGAACCCTTTGCCTGTCCTAATAATGGCTGAAGAAACCAAAAAAAAAAAAAACGAATGACGCAAACGTCAGAAACTCTTAGGAACCAGCTTCAACCTGTTATTTTGTGTTACAGTGATGCACGCGCATAATAAAATTTCACTCTCATCATTTTGACATAACGCGCCCAAAGAAGTATTACTTCAAAAAAAAATAACCGCTCTAGCTTTATGCTCTCGTGTTTGACCCCAGGATAACAAGAACATTAGAAGATTTTTAAATGTATTGGTATCCATGACAACATATACATTTAGGGATTATAAGTATGAGTTTTATCGGCAGGTTTAAAACAAATTATTTTTTTATGAAAATAAAGGACAAGACGAGCAGGACGTTCCGCTTATGGTATTTGATACGCCCTGCTCATTAAAATGCAGTGCCGCTCAGCATTCTTATAAAACCAAAACTTCTGAGTGGCACTACAATTGCCCTCGTCTCCCTGATACATAAGATGCTAAGCCTCGTATGCCCGGTAATTTCACAAGCTCACACACTTACTGCTTCACAGCAGAAATAGGCGCCGTTGTGGTACCCATAATCTAGCCGTCACCCTGTGCAAAGGAGCCTCCCACTGGTAAATATTCTGGTAATTGTTCAATAATGAAGCTTATGATTTAATTGAATCGAAAAAACAAAGAAGTATCGTAGCCTTAAACTCGATGAAAATAATTAATAATTTTCATCTAAACGTCTCAAATCTTAATATCGTATTGCGCAGGTACGTTTGATGATTTTAGTAATTGATATGTTCTTTCAAAATGGTTGGCGCTTAAACTAATCACCTAAAATGCGGGTCGAATTTTCTGCGAATGCGTCCGAAGCGGTATCTTTTAAATACGCCTCGCTACCGGGAACCCATGCTAGGCGTGTCCAATCATTGGTCCATCAACTCGTGTCAGGTCTATTGAGACGTTAACTCGAACCGCCCGTAACATGCAATTTTATCGGAACGTGTTTCCGGTGCTTTTTGTCTAACCAAAACTTCATCGCTTTTTGATATTGAATAAAAAAACGTTAGTTATTTAACGTACTGTTTAAGTCTTAGTGACTATTATGTCTTGTTTAGACTGTAGTGTTTGTTAAAGAACTCTTTATGGTAATTTTTGTTTTTAAGTAGTAGGTATGTACCATGTAAATCATTTGTATTTAAAGCAAATCTTGTTTAAATACGTAATCTGAAAACAAACTCAGATGCAACTAAATTTTAATTAATTTTATGACGCAATATCTCCAAAAAAGAGAAAATAATTATATTCGAAATAAATACATTGGCATAAGGGACGAGACGAGCAGGACGTTCAGCTGTTGGTTATTGAAACGCCCTGCCCATTATAATGCAGGGCCGCTACGAATTCTTGAAAAACCCAAAAATTCTTAGCGGCACTACAATTGCTCTGGTCACCTTGAGACATAAGATGTTAAGTCAAATACTGGGCAAATAACCCAGTAATTTCACTAGCTGCAACGCCCTTCAGACCGAAACACAATAATGTTTACACATTACTGCTTCACTGCAGAAATAGGCGCCCTTGTGGTTAACATAATCTAGCCGGCATCCTGTGCAAAGGAGCCTCCCACTGGTAAATGCAGGTCACTGTCTACTATTTGGTCATGAAGCTAAATATTTACTCACTGTGTTCATAGACGCCAATAGATACATACGCCAACGAATAATCCAATGATCAAAATATTTTTAAACGCTTTTATTCAGGAATTGAGTTTAGTTCTCGTCGCGAGTCTTCTTTTATGTCTTTGATCGAATGAAAACGGGTGCCACGAAGTGGTGATTTGAGTTAAGGATTAAGAAAAAAGTCGGCTGGAGTCCATATTTGGTGAATGTGGTGGTTACTGGATGGTATTCTTGAGTTTTTTATTCGGTCACAATGATGGCTTTTTGTGAAGGCGAATTTTCGTTCAACAAATTTGGCCTATTTTATCGAATTTGCTCTGTTAAATGCTGCATAACGCTCAAATAATATACCATATTAAGTTATTACCCATTTGACCTTCCGGTAAGAATACCGAGTGCACAAGAGTGCATAGTCAAATAAGACAGTTGAAAGAAAGAAAGATAAAATTATTCTATGCCACACACATGAAAATACAATCTAAATACTTAATATGTATTCCTTATCCTAACTCAACTAAATATGCCGTGTGGAAAAAGAAGGCCGATGCTGAGCTTGTGCTGTAAACCAATACTGGCTGCAGCCCTGATTTTCAGCATCTACCTGGTTAACTGTCAGTTAAACATGATTATGACTTTTGATCGATTTTGGTGTGTTTTTTTCGGTTTCGGTTGAGTTGGAAGGCATCACTCCGAAACTTGTTGACTAGTTTGCATGTCAAACTTGGATACCAATAGACTTACAAATATACTTGCGTACCTATATACAAACAGATAATAAATTCCATTATGGTCTTTTTATGGTCATTTGATATTATTTAACATTGGCAGATATCCAACACGATATAATAATATTTATAATAATTAGCATTTATTAAAACTACTAATCATCAGTTTGTCCCTTTCTGTCAAGCTAGAATTATGTTGATAATTTATAACATAACCTCAATTTAAGTCGGCATACAAATATTTCTATATTGCGCCAAAGAGATATCTTTGTTAACCACAAAGTTAATCAAAACTAAAACAAACTGACGTTTAAATTTTACTGAGCAAAAACATTAATAAAGATATTATATTATGTTCGTTCCATAAATCGTAGTCTGTCTTGAAGCCGATGAGGTCTGGGTATCTTTTTGTTCCGTGACGGACCACCCAAGATGAATGCTACATAATTTTATTACACAATCAACTAATTCACCACACATTATGGGGCATCTGTAGAATGTTAAGTGTTCTTTTTATTATGAGTAAGGGTAAGGGTTGAAAGCTAAAGAGGATCATAATATGATAATATTTCTTTAGGTATATAAAGTTCATGTTATATACATGTTAGACATAAATGAGTTTAAATAATTTGTTATTTTTTTAAATGATAACCAATGACGTTCTAGTGATAACGCTCACTGCTGGGATTAATTACACAAATCAAATTTATGAACGATTCGGGACTCGAACTCGCGATCTAATTAATCCCAGAAGAGAGGGTTATCACAATAAATAATTGTTTAGATTTGAAAGAGCGACATCTTAAGGCAATTTTCTAATATGCAAATATTGGGGTTGAGCAGGTTATCAACTGTAAAGTAGATCCTGTGGATGAAGCCACAACCTGAGAGTTGAACAAGACATAAAAGATTTATCAACGATACGTACCTCGAACGGTTGGCTCAGTGGAAAGAGCGCTAGCAAGGAACGCGAGAGGTCGCAAGTTTGAGTCCCGCATCGTTCATAAATTTTGTTTTCAAATTAATTTGTGTGACAAATGAGTTATCTTGCAACACCAGAAGTACCGGTAGTAAGTAGTAATATAAAATCTTACAAAGTATATTACAAATACGTACATCTATAAATAGATATAAATAAATAAATAAACATAAATAGGATATCATCCCCACCATCTGGATGTGTGGCGGTCCTCAACAGTGTGATTTTCAAGGAGCTTTCTTCCACGTTCTACAAAGCTGTGGAATGAACTTACTTGTGCGGTGTTTCCGGAACGATACGACATTAAAGGCCGGCAACGCTTCTGTGATTCCTCTGGTGTTGCAAGAGATTGTGGGCGGCGGTGATCACTTAACAACAGGCCGAGACCCAACAGACCCGTACGCTCGTTTGTCCTCCTATTCCATAAAAAAAACTGTGTATTATTTAGCATTTAAAAATAAGCTCATTTAAGGAGATAACGGACACTTAATTATGGGTTTTACAAAAGATTTTTGTAAAAAAAAAGGTTCATCCGATTATGATATAAAAATGGAAAAAATCATAATTAAAGATTAAAACTAAAACAAATAAATTAAAACAGATAAAGTGTGGCATCTCTTCAATAAATAATCTATTATTAAAACTACACTTTTCCTTATACAGAGAGCACCATATTTTTTGTTCAAAACTTAATTATCACATAAGCGGTTGTATTAGCTTGTTATTGCTACATCTGCTTTTAAAACTAACTTAAAGTCAAGTTGCCTTAAATGAAATTAAATCTTATAAATTATTAATTTGCGGCTGCATAGAAGTTAGTTGATTTGTTTAGAAATATAGACTGCGGTCAGAGTAGTTTCTTGTTTTTCTTGCCTTTTGCTTCAAATGATTGATAAGAGGTTAGATTTTAGTTTCTTAATAAGGACTGATGGGCTTTTTAGAGTATTGTACATTTAAAAGGAAAAATGTAAGTTACACGATCACTTTGTCAACCTTCTATCTGTCTGTTAAAATCGTTATTCTCAGCAACGTGGGAGGTATTATGGTATGTATGTGAATCTAATGGGGCAAATACATTCGTGGTTTCATTAAGGATGAAAGAAGACTTCTAAGTTAGCAGAAACATATGATAATGTTATTTATGTAAATCAGACATAGTTCCTGAATAACGTTTCAAGCCACAAACATCACATTTTAAGGAATTCGTGTTTAAAGTTTAATATTTTTTTTTAATGAAAATACGGGATGAGCCGAGCAGGACGTTCAGCTGATGGTAATTGATACGCCCTGTCCATTACAATTCAGTGCCGCTCAGGATTCTTGAAAAGCCCAAAAATTTTGAGTGGCACTACAATTGCGTTCGTCACCTTGAGACATAAGATGTTAAGTCTCATTTGCCCAGTAATTTCACTAGCTACGGCGCCCTCCAGACCGAAACACAGTAATGCTTACATATTACTGCTTCACGGTAGAAATAGACGCCGTTATGGTAGTCATAATCTAGCCGGCTTCCCGTGCAAAGGAGCCTCCCACTGGTAACCAGCCATGGTAACCACGGTCTATCTTGCTGCCATATCGCAGGCTATCTTTACCAACTTGTCGCCTTGAAGAAAATCATCGATCGCGACCTTTGCAACTGTCAACCGATCTTAGATACACTATATCACAAGGAACTTGGGCAGAATCAGATGTTTCACCTAAAGCGGTGAAAAGATGTATCACTAGATGATGACTGAAGGATATATATCTTTCTGTGGGGTGGAGACTTTGGGTATATGGGATCCGTCAGTACTAACCCTCATTAAAGAGTTGTCGAGGCGGTTAATAATTTACACCCGGATCTGGAATATACCTTTGCCAATGAATAAGTTTGTCAATTCGAAGAGGCAAAGTTGCCAGCTTCTTGGGCAACTTAAATGAATACTGCGACTTTTTTTATGAACGTATGTCCTCCACAAACGAGTGTACAGGTCATCTGATGGTTTCGTGATCACCGCAGCCCTCATTCTCAACAGAGGAACCACAGGAGCATAGCCGGCATTTAATAAAGGTATACGCGTTTTTTTTAAGGTATAATGTCGTATCGTACCGGAAACACCGCACAAGTAAGTTCGAACAGCTTAAGAAGTTATATCAACATACGCAGTTCAATACAGAGCAATAAACTTTTTACCACTGGGAGGCTCCTTTGCACAGGATGCCGGCTAGATTATGGGTACCACAACGGCGCCTATTTCTGCCGTGAAGCAGTAATGTGTACACATTAATGTGTTTCGGTCTGAAGGGCCCCGTAGCTATTGAAATTACTGGGCAAATAAGACTTAACATCTTATGTCTCAAGGTGACGAGCGCAATTGTAGTGCCACTCAGAATTTTTTGGTTTTTCAAGAATCCTGAGCGGCACTGCATTGTAATGGGGAGGGCGTATCAATTACCATCAGCTGAACTTCCTGCTCGCCCCTTATTTCAATTAAAAAACTATGTGTACATATTCTAATATATAAAATTCTCGTGTCATGATGTTAAACATTGAACTCCTCCAAAACGGCTTGACCGATTCTCATGAAATTTTGAGTGCATATTGGGTAGGTCTGAGAATCGGACAACATCTATTTTTCATCCCCCTTAATGTTAAGGATGGTCCACACGATTTTTTTTTTTAATTTTTTTGACATTTTTTTTTAATTTTGTTAGATTATGAACTTCAAATTTTCACCCATCTACGATCAACAGTTACTTTTGCATCGCGATTTTAATATCGGCAATACAACGTTTGCTGAGTCAGCTAGTATATCTATTATCTATATAATATCTTATAATATATATATCATATAGGTATCTATATATATCATGTTGTAAAGCAAAACAAATACCTACACTAGATGTTTATATAGTTATTAGAACCACAACGTTCACATAATAATATGTTTATCTTAGCCATTTGTGTATTGAATTATATGGACATTAATGATGAGCTATAGAGAAGTCGGCAAGACCACCCACATAGTAACCTAGACTGAAATCAATGTATTATGTTTACAATATATGTTTGTTATGATTACTTGTTAGAAGCTATTAAATAAAATAATCCATCGCAGATGGTAAATAAAGCGTCCGTGGCGAAGTAGATTGAATCGTTGACTCTCACCACAGAGCCCCAGGTTCGATCCTCACCCGCCACGTACCAATTTCGAGTTATAAATTCATATTTTCAGAGTCATTTATTCAGAGTTCCTGTAAGAATTCTATGTAAGACTTTATTAGTATTTGCTAGTCTTCAAAAGTTCTTTTTGTTATTGCAATAATCGACGTTTACAGCCAAAATATAAATTTGAAAGAATCTCGCATGAGATTAAGGAAGGGGGGAGGGAGTTGAGGAAAATCTTACGATAGGCGAGATAGGGGGGTCGGAAAATTCTCAAAAATGCCTCTTTAAAAACTCTAGTTTGTTTTTCACTTTGTCGAACGATCCAACCAAACCAACAACGATACCAATTACCCACTACCAAGGTAATGAATAATTCTAAATTCTTATAGCGTGGATGTTGTCATATTTGCTGATTACTTAGCAAAATTCCGCAAGACCATTTGCACTAACATTGGTTATCATTCAAGGCGTCGCGTTTGGTTTATTGCGAAAAAATTCACAAAGCGTATTGATAAAACCCACAAGGAAAATTTATAAATACTAATAAACTATCGAATAAAATAAGTTCCGTGTTTATAGCTATCATACTTTTATGATAATATAAAACAATTCAAATAAAAAAGCCTTTTTTTTCCTAAAAATAAAACCATCGAGATTTTTTTATCGAAATCGTGTTTTCGAAACTGCCATAATTTAGATAAAGAAATGGAAATAAACATGTCAAAAAATTGAAACCGTAGTATTCGTAGAAGTATTTTAAGTCGATTTTCAAAAATGTTACTTTTTAGTACTATAGCGTCTTAATAATGTTATAATTGATAAATTAATGTAACTCTGTACCTATTCATTTATTAATTAAAAAAAACTGTTTACTTCTTAATTTATTCTCTATAACAACTTATGATATAATAATTTCTGTGCTTGCTGTGTTTATTTGTAAGTAATCTCTACATTTAGTTCCTAGTTCTTAGTACTACATTTTATATTTATGTTATTGTAAGTGATTATAAATAAAACTAACAATAAAAAAATTTTTAACAAAAAAAAAACCGACTTCAAAAACACTATTTCAAAACAATGTATATAATATGCACTAAAAAGTATAAAAATAATTGCGTATTATTATACAATCTAAGAAATTAATCTAATTCTAGTTACGATTATTGTCATTTTTGGCATCGGTGTCCTTCCGCTGCGACTCGCTACCGCCTCCTCACAACTCAAGCACATCTCACCTATATATGTATGTATGTAGTTACAAATCTATCTTGGATGACACCGACTCCAAAAATTACAATAATCGTAACTAGAATACGATTAAATACTTAGATTGTATAATAATACGCAATTATTTTTATACTTTTTAGTGCACTTTATATCTATTGTTTTGAAATAGTGTTTTTGAAGTCGGTTGTTTTTTTGTTAAAAAATTTTTTATCTTATGATTTTTAGTGAATTTGAAGTACACTAACAAACAATTCAATCATGGATTCCGTAATCAGAACCTATCCAAACTATCTTTGAAGAAAGTATATCCTTTCCAATAAAAAAGAATAATTGAAATCGGTTGGCGCGATATTGAGTTATTCGTTGATTTATCATCCACTTTGCTATACGTATGTATAGCAAATTTAAGACTTTTATGGTTTTCTCATGGATACCACTGTCATATCTGGACCAAATTACAATGGGACCACACGGGAAATACCAGCTTTCAAATAAAAAAAGAATTATCAAAATCGGTTCACCCAGTCCAAAGTTTTGAGGTAACAAAGATAAAAATAACGTACTGACGAATTGAGAACCTCCTCCTTTTTTGAAGTCGGTAAAAAAATAAATATACGTATATTCGACGCTTTATAAGGTTACACAATTTATTACAGGGAGTGTTCCGAAGAGCTTCGCACGACACGCCACAAATTAGGATGTCATCCCCACCATTAGGATGTGTGGCGGTCCTCAACAGTGTGATTTTTAAGGAGCTTCTCCCACGTACTACAAAGCTATGGAATAAGCTTCCTTGTGCGGTGTTTCCGGTACGATAAGATTCCTTAAAGGCTCCTGTGATTCCTCTGGTGTTGCAAGAGAACGTGGGCGACGTTGATCACTTAACACCAAGTGATCCGTACGTTCGTTTGTCCTCTTTTTCCATAAAAAAAGGTCGGTATCAGGTGACCCGTAGATGTGTTCATTTTTCCTCCTCTTCCATATTCAAATTCAAATATTTTTATTCAAAATAGGATTCAATATTCATAAAAAAGATATTTAATTTATAAAGATAGATGTGGGTGTATATAACAAAATCTTTGAATGTGATTTTCAATTCAAGAAGTTCGATTTACTTGGAAATTTTTTCACGTATCAAGGACCAATGATAATAAATTATTTCTGTTGGAACCGTTACCGACTAGATCATTCATTAAATATCCGAATACAATACAATAAACACAAACAATACATAAAATACAAACCGTAAATTAAATAATTTGCAATATATATAACCACTAGCTAAAGATTAATATATTTATTATTCAAACAAAACAAATCTTATAACTATATTTACAATACTACGACTAGATAAAATTAAAACTATCATTACGTGGAAGCGTACCAAGAATACTGGCAGCGTTGGATAGCAAGGCTGATCCGTTGACCGAAATAGCTGCCAGCGCTTGGGTTTCCAGTAGCCTTATATAGTATATAGTATTTTGAACATTCTCCGCGCCTCTGGCCCCCACGGGCCAAGTGTCTCGACACCAAACGGCACAAAGATGTATAACTCACTGAGGCCAACATATTTGCAAAGCTTGCTGTCTTCGGCAGTCGAAGCAGCAGCCCCAGCACCATTTGACGTAACTTGGACATGAGAATGTCGACGCAAGTAGCGTCCCACACCAGCGCCCTTCCCCGTGCCCAAGCCAACAGCTAAAGATTATTTATAATACAGGCTTCAATTCACTCACCAATAGATTTAATTTTACACCGTACCAATATCATCCTTCCAATACTACGTCTTTCGGTACGTCGCCATTCGAGAACTTTACGGCCCCAATGGCCATCTGACCGTTAAGCTATGTGCCCTGTCCACTGTCACTTCAGTTTCGCAACCATCTACGCTATGTCGGTGTCTTTAGTTCTCCTACGGATCTCCTCATTTCTGATTCGATCTAGCAGGGAAACTCCGAGCATATCCTCATATATCCGATCCCTCTCCATTGCCCGCTGAGCAACCATGACCTTCTCGAGAGTCAATAGTTTTACCCTATTACGCCAAAAACGCAAATGGTATATTGTTATCAACTAATAAGGATAGTTACTATCTATTCCTATGACAAAATTCCAATAACCACACAATAACATACACTTTCATAAATAGTATTTGTAAAGTCTTCAAAAATAACTTTCCAAATATTTAAATTGTAAATTTTGATTCATTTCATAACTTTATTATTATTTCACTTCCATGTCAATAAAACTTTATAAAAATAACACATTGCTGAAATAGAAGAGCGGAGAGCGGAGACATCTGGTACAGGGATTATTTGCCTAAAATGTGACTCCGGCCACTAGCTCCGAAAATTCGAACTAGCTGCTGTAAACCTATGTTTTTAAGAGAAATAAATTATTAATATATTAGAAAGAAGTATCTAATAGCTCAATACAATAATAGAAAAGTACTTTAACATCATACCAGAGCGCCCGAATTTACGCACACATAGACACAATTTATACGGCCGCTAAGCAATCTTGGGGAGACAAAACTATTGAGAGCCTCGCCGTGCGCGCGCCTCCAAGACTGTTCGCTGTCCAAGTTAAATTAGGGTATAGTCTCCTATTTTATGCCGTACGCGACGTCTCGTTACGCCGTACGCTGCGTCACAATGCTTACTATATAAATGTACTGTTGTGGTCTCTTTCACACGTCGACGCTCTCTAGTCATTTCGAACCACTGCAGCGTTGAAGGATGCCGCAAGCGTCAGACAAAATGATGTGGTTTGATATAGGAAGACTAGTTGTTCATTGAGTCAGTAAAATCTTATAATGCAGTATATGATAAAAGTGACAAGAATCATAAAAACAATATTTATATTCATCAAAATTTGGAAAAAAATTGTTTTATTTTTGGTAATTTTCTCCTTATACGGTCGTCTTGTGCCACTTCTTCTAGCAAAAATATATTACCAAATCCATCGCCAAAACACTACCTACCGCACGTGACCGTTTGCGAGTAGCCACTGAGCCACCTGCGTCGCGCCAGACGTATTGACCGCCGACGCTGTGCGTTGTGTCCAGACGTTGGAAGCCATAGCATTGAACGTTGACGCAAACGCCAGATGCCGCGTTCGGCATAAAATAGGAGATCCATAGCCTTAGCTGCGTCTTTTTGTGTATGTACCAACCCTAGCGCTCCGGACAGACGTAAGTATAAGTTTCAAGGAGACCGCTGAGTTACGCTTCTGTTCTATAACTTGTATATTGCTAATAGTTAGTCATATCAGTTATATATGTTTCATTATACAACTATATTACAATAATCCGTATAGATAATAATAGCATTGTTTGTTTTAATTGAAGTTTTGTTTATAATTAACTCGTATTAATCTTACGTTAGTGCATTAAGTTATGTGTTATAATTGTTGCAAGATTAAACAAACAATATTGATATTTATAATTCTTAACTTGAATTATTTGTTTTAACTTATTTCTTACTTCTGTAACTTATTTCAAAGACATTTCCAGGTTTAAAAGCGTTTAGCTATCTATCTTGAGGATTTTTCTAAATATAATTTTTAACTTGCTTAAATAGGTTAAAACGGTTTTATGTATGTAGCATTCCTTTGCATACATTGTTTCTAAAATAATTTCTTAAAATGATAAAGCTTTAAATCTTAGAACATTTATACGTCAAGATATTTATACAGCTGTGAAAACGTCGAAAGAAATTGAGGTTGACAGTTTACTAATGAAGATATTTTGAAGTAACTTCTTTGCGCGCATGAGGGTAATTTTTTTACGGATGAAACGCAATAAAATGACACGAAAATGTGGTTGTTGTTCAAAAAGAGGGAGAGAGCGATTGAAAGAGAGAGAGAGTGAGAAAGGGCCAAGGTAGCATAAAGCACATAGCGCCGCTAGTAAGTAGAAAATCTTCCCTACTAGCGTCGCATCATGCTGGTTTAGCGCGCGGCCGCTGGTAATTGAATACAACTGTTAACGCAACAAACAATTTATTATTAAATCATTTTTCGATTCTGTTGGTTAACTAAAGTGTGCTTATATTATTAATTCTGCTGTCTATTAGTGAATATCTGTAATTAGATCAAAGTTGTTTAATGTTTTTTTATTATTTGTTGATATTTCTGGAAATAGAAACTGTGACATTCATAATGTTAACACGAGGAACAAACATAAACTTGTTATGCCTACTACTCGGTAAAGTCGAGTTAGTAAGTCTTTTGTTGGGCGATGTATATGCTTCTACAATATGATCTCAGAAAATGTACAAAACAAATGTGTTACGAAATTTAAAAGAATTGTTAAAAAACGTTTGTGTGGGAAAGGTAACTATAGCATAAACGATTTTCTTAATGACACCACGGACTGGGAATAAAGCGAACACCCTCAGGCTCTTTAATTATAAATGTTTATTGTACGATATCTCATTGTAATCCATATTTTTATACCTAAAAAAAGCCCGCTGAGTTTCTTGCGCCGTTCTTCTCGGGTGTGAGGCAGTCTCTTTTGAATGGGTGGTAGTTTTTGACGTTCAATAAGTGATTTTGATTCCTATTTTGAATAAAAATATTTGAATTTGAATAAATAAATAAACAATACTTCTTGAAGATACATCAGTTCGTAAAGTGGCTTTGTCATGGGGAGAAGAACTAATAAGAAACTCTGAAGAACTGACAAGACGACGAGTAGACCCAATCCCTTTGACCAGCGGGCTACCATGAACTCTTATTGCGATTCAATTGACAACCTAAAATGAACTGCTTTGCTATTTCGTACCACGACGTGATTTTTTAAAATATATTGAAAACATACAGTTAAGGAAAATTTTATTGATGAAAGATGAGATGAGAATACTTTATTGGACTTTTTTGTAAAACAAAATACTGAAAATAAATACCGAAAATTTAAATACTACGACGAAGCAGTAAGGGCCAGCCTCTTCGCAAGAACAAACTAAAAAAAATGTACTCTGTGCTCCTGTCAAATCAATCATCAATGGAGGTGCGATCATAACTCGTTATTTTTACGAAAACACCTAAGCAAACATTTAATTTATAATTCAAAGAACTATATTTATTTATATTACTATTATTTAATAAGTACAAAAAAGGGCTTAATGGTTTATAATTTGACGCTATAAAGCGCAATTTAAAAATTATTTTTAAAAAATTTAAAAATTAATTTTAATTTAAATTATTTTAATTATTTTTAGTATTTTATACGGAAAAAAAACCGCTAAAATCATATCATTTTAGGTTTCGAAACGCAACGCATATGGTTTGAGTAAGAGAGACAAACTAATGCAACGACTGTAGAGCGTCATCTCTTTCTCTTACCGCGGACCATACACAAATTTATTTCGTTCATTCTTCATAAGCGATCCAAACACCATTCAGTAAAAGGAACTTTATGGTACGAATTTTAGCGATTCAGTTTAGGTAGCTAAACTGAACTGCATCGGAATCGCATCGCTTATTAAAAGTTGATGGTAGACTCACAGGGCTCAACGAGCAAACGTTTAAGGTTCTCTCGTCAACACTACATTATTATGTTAGTAAGTGAGGGTATACGACCTAGACACATTATAAAAACGGACATTTTAGAACTGATAAACATAACGTTGACGAATTATATTGGATAGAGAGATGCAGGTAGAGACAAAATAAAGGGTATACACAAAAAAAAATTTAGGATAGGTAATTTTCTTTCTGGCTCAATGTTATTCATCAACATAATTTTAAGAATAACAGCTAAAAATGAAGCCCGAGGTCATTTAATTTAATAATTACACAACAATCATATAAATAATAATTTGTTTGAATCGTATCTCTGATGCCGTAATGTCCAATTAGTAGTCGCTGGCGGCGGTGACCACCCACGTAGTTTACCTATCAGAACTCTATTATTATTATTTACTTGAAAATCATTGTTTTATCACGCCCTGATATATACAGATTACAGACTTCTAAAATGAAACAGTTATAATAATTTGACGACCCATATAGCCGAATGGTTAGTGACCCTGACTACTAAGCTAGCTGCACCTACCAACTCGGGACGGGTTCGAATCCCGGTAGGTGTATTCATTTATATGATGAATATGGATATTTGTTTCCGAGTCAAGGATGTTTATATGTATTTATGTATGTATAATTAAGTATGTTGTATTAAATATATCGTTGTCTTGCACCCATAGTACAGGCTATGCCTAGTTTGGGGCAAGATACTTTGTGTAAAAGTGTGTCAATATTAAATAAAACAAAAAACACATTTAAATTAAAGAATTTTACAACTTACCCTTACCTGTCCTGTCCCAAGTCCCTCTAAAAACGAAATCTGGAAAGGTCTTGAACCGTGGGGTTAACTAAAATAAAAAAAAAATACTTTTACTGAAAAATTTTATATGTATAAACACAGAACTACACGCCTTTTAATCTTTTAAAAGTGTTTTATTTGTACTGTATACAATTCAACTCCCAGTTGCCTATTAAAAGGTCATCAAAAAATGTTGCGGCGTTGTGTATACGGACATTAACTTATACGGATAGTATTAAAAGAATTATTCAAATTAAAACCTTATTTCGTTGCAGTAATGTTCAATGTCCATTTTTTACGCTCATTAGAAGTAGTTTGAATATGGAGCGAAAGAGACGGACGCGAATTCGAGGCAAGAACAATTTGTTTTATCAATTGTAATAATTATATTTAGTAAAATGATTACAACGTCAAGTTAGTTACAAAAATTTGTTAATTTAAAGGGAAACTTACCTGAAATACCACACTCCATCCTTTTAAAATTGGGATTTGCTGTTATTTGGACAGTTTTTCACTGAACACTTTGTTTGCGTGGCGTTGTATTCAAAGCGCGATGGAAACACAACTGAACAAAGACTCTGCCTAATAAACGCGTAGGCAGAGTTTTGCTTCAGAAAATTTTTGAGCGTGATTGACCTTTCTGTCTTCGCTCTTCAGACGATTTTTTCTATAAGTATAAGTGACTTTTACAATATAGTGCCGCTTATGATTACAGAAAAACGAAAAATTTTGAGGCAAGTGCTCTCGTCACTATGAGACATAAGAATTTTTAATAAGAGATTTATTTAGAGAGATTTTATTTTACATCCTCTTTGCACAGGAACAGTTTAACCTTCTATTGTTATTTTAGATTCGTAATGCACTTTTGACCATATTATCAACTATGTTCGAAATTTCTGTAAGATTACTAAACGAATAAATAAATAAACACAAATAAAATTTGTGTTTTGCGTGTGCTTTCTTGCACGGAACGCGAGAGGTCGCGGGTTCGAGTCCCTCATCGTTCATAAAATTCGTTTTCAAAATTTATTTCTGTATTAATCCCAGAAGTGAGGGTTACCAGGCTCCTTTGCACAGGAAGCCGGCTAGATAATGGGTACCACAACGGCGCCTATTTCTGCCGTGAAGCAGTAATGTGTTAACATTACTGTGTTTCGGTCAGAAGGGCGTCGTAGCTAGTGAAATTACTGGTCAAATAAGACTTTACATCTTATGTCTCAAGGTGACGAGCGTAATAGTAGTGCCGCTCAGAATTTTTGAGTTTCTCAAGAATCCTGAGCGGCACTACATTGTAATGGGTAGAGCGTATCAATTACCGTCAGCTGAACTTCCTGCTCGTCTCGTCCCTTATTTACATAAAAAAAAATCACTTAAAAACATAGCAAATTGTTTAAATTTGCAAGAGCGACAACTCAAGTCAATTTTCTAATATGCAAATATTGGGGTTGAGCACGTTGTCAACAGTAAAGTAGATCTTGTAGATGAAGCCACGACCTGAGAGTTGAACAAAGCATACGAGATTTTATCAACGATACTCGAACGGTTGGCTCCCCTATTACGGTAGCACCTCACACCTTGACTGATCTTTGTCTTATTCATTGCAAAACGTTAATAGGTACAGCTTCATTTAAAATTCAAGATGCCTACAAAAGTAGTTAACTGTTCTACACGACGCGACGCGAGACTTATTGATTCGTACGCGAACAATTTATCACCGTAACATCATTAATATTAAATAGTTGTCTTTACTTGCAAATTTATTCATAGGGAATAATAGTAAATTGTTTTTATTTAAGGTTATATATCAATTGATTTATAAATCAATTAAAATGTGGTCTGCTTACGGATTTCGTCCTTTTATATGTCTGTCTTGGACTTTTATTATTCAGAATATAGAAAAAAGCGAAACACGATTATATAGATAGATATTTTTGATAGAGAAAAAGATCAAAGAGATTATTAACAATGTTTTTATGTCTGCTTGATGTGTTTTTTATTATTATTATTTCCTTTAAAGTTAAAGTTATTATATATTTTATTTTATGAAATGCTCTCTATTTATTTACGGTATGTGTGGATTGATGCATCTACTATACTCAATAACTCTTGTGTTTATAAGTATTAATTTACTTTTTTTTTTTCTTTTTTTGACTTACTCGTATAAGCCTTTCAGTTTTTGACATTTGAGTATTTTGTTGCGTCAATTTGCATATATTGTAATTGAAATGATTTGTAAAACAATAAAAATGTAAATCTTGACTTAAAAGAGTGTCAATGAGTTTCTTGCTGCTTCTTCTCATTAGCTCAACCCTTTACGAAGTAGCGGTAAATTCAATGAGAAACAATATTTTTTTTTGACATTCATAAGTGTCATCTCCGTGACCTACATGAATAAAGTGTTTTTGAATTTGAATTGAATTTGAATTTGAATTACTATTAACTATCACAGTCAAAGTAAAATAAACTTTATTCAATTTGGTTTCAATTAAACTCTTTTGAATCGTTATTATAAATTTTAATTTTAAATTACTTAATGTATACGTTCGGAAAAAATAGAGCTCGTGAGAAGAACACACAAAAAAGTCAACAGCCACTCTTTTAATATATAGAGTATTTTACAGTGGCTGTTATATACATAACAAATGTTGTTATAAGTATAAGTAATATGAAATATTTCATAAGAAGTTATAAAAAACGAAGTATAAATTTAAATTATCGTATATTGGACGCATCAACCTTAACATTCATTGTTTGTGTAAGGATACTTCGTGAACAAGATGGTCGTGATTACTGTCATAATTAGTAGTCGCATCTAAGAAATACAATTATTTATAACTTTCTTTTTCTTCTTCGGACGAATGTTTAGTTTAAGGTGACTTAGTCTTTATATTATATATTTAATCAAAACAAATCTTATAACTATATTTACAATACTACGACTACATAAAATTAAAACTATCATTACGTGGAAGTGTACCAAGAATACTGGCAGCATTACCCCGTTGGATAGCAAGGCCGATCCGTTGACCGAAATAGCTGCCAGCGCTTGGGTTTCCAGGAGCCCTATTACCAAAATCGAAATACGAAGTTTCGGTTGACAGATCGTACATTTTTCTATTACGAAAGTGTTTCGGATCCGAAGTTCGATACGAAGTTCGCGATTAGCCATTTTGTCTTTCGTTTACCTTATTCTCAAATTCACTTTTTCTTATTGTTCCGAAACGAAATCCGTCCGCACTATTCGGATCTGAACTACTTTGGCAATAGGATTTAAATTGAAGTTCGCCGTTCTTTCGTTTCGGACGAAACTTCGGCTTTCGATTTTGGTAATAGACCTCCAGTAGCCTTATTGAGGCGCGAAGATAGTATTTTGAACATTCTCCGCGCCTCTGGGCCCCACAGTCCCTTAGTCTTTTGTGTAAATAATGTTGGCAGATATACACAAACCAATCAAACAGTAATAATAAAAATTAATATATATATTTTTTTATTGGATTATAGTAAATTACGTTATAAAAATAGGTGAGGCTCAGGCACTTAAATATTAAGTTTCATTGTACAATATTACTTTGTAAACATATTTTTTGATGAAAAAAAAAACCCGTTCAGTTTGTTGCGCCCCTTCTTCTCAGGCCTGAGGCATTCATTTTGGAATGGGTGGTAGTTTTTTTTTACTATCAATAAGTGATGTCACATCCTATTTTGAATAAAAATATTTGAATTTGAAGTTCTCTTAGGTAAAATACTTAATATTATAAATATATATATATTTATATATAAATACTGATAATGAAATTATATGTAATTATGACTGTTCATTGTCAGTACATTAATGAAAATTTAATATACGTTCACAAAAATCGTCACCTTTTTGCTCTTATTAGATTTTCATTACTAATTCTAGTAAGGTTCATAAAATACATAATAGCTTTAAGGGAAAATTTATAAACTTTAATAATACGAGTAATGTCCTAGCTACTCGGCTGTAAAGGATATTAACATTATTTTACAGGATAGCAAAAAAACATATTTTTGACTAGCCGTACAAAAATACATAAAATAACACCAAAGTGACTATTGTGTGATAAAGGTAATATAATTGCCTATATTTGCGTAAATTTAGAATTTGTTTTGGCATCTTTATGCATTTTTATGAGACCTACTAACTTCACAATAGTTATTTTGTTCTATTAAACTCTTAACCACCAAATTGAAACACAGCATATTACCTAACAAGGTTTTTGACATGTTTTTTTTTCAATTTCTTAACTTGTTTATTCATTTAGAAACATAGTAAAGCACTATTAAATTTTAATAAGATTGACAAAATAAGTTATAAGTGAAACTCATTTATGAATAATTATGAAAATAATCAAATTTAATAAGATTGTAAACAATCAAAATTAAACCTAAAAAACCAGCTTATTCTTCATCGATCAAATATCGAGATTGGTAAAATAAGGTTCTTGGTCCAACAATTATTTTTTTTTTTTGTGAATAATAAGTAATAATAAATATTAATGAAATTCAGTGAAGCTAAATGATCATCACTGAATTAAGTCTTGTAAGACATGTTACGTGAACCTCTTAAAAATTTTGCCTGAACAACCGAACTCAATTGAAAGTCATTTAACTGATCAGTAAATGTCATGTATTCTCATGTACATTTGCATATTTTGTTGACATGTGATGTTTTAGTTTCTGTTTATCTGCATCTTCACGTGTCATAATATATCCGAATCACTTGGTCTAGCAGTACGTGTTTCTTATGGCTATAATTCTGTTCAATGATAAGTGGTTCCAGGTAAACGGCAATAAAATCAGCTATGTTCGAGTTGCTTTCTGTTGTTGCTTTAGAAGTTGATCCCCTATCTAAAACTGAACGATTTCGTTTACCCGTAGCCTGCTCTCTTTGAGGGAATTTTCTTAAATTAAAGCTTTCATATTCATCATCAGAACTGGCTGTGTCAGAAATTATGTCTGCGATTAAATTTGGATCAACCACCGAGTCATCACAACTTTCCCCGAGATCAGATAATGTAATTAAATTTTCGATTTCTGGTATACTTTGGTCCAAACTGAAAAGAAGCAAATCCCAAACCTGTGCTAAGTGCATTTTAAGAAAAAAAAATAGCAAAAGAATAAGCAGCACGAAGCAACCTGCTTTTTAAGACATTCGATTTAAAAGAAAGAAGGTAGGTTAATATTCAGTGTAAGATTATTACAGAAATCAACGTAAGAACCGTGTTAAATGTTATTTATTATCAAATTGCTAAGAACTTACCTACAACTCATAATAAAATACAATTTCCAATAGTTACTTACATTTTTGTTGGCAGCGAATCCATTGAAGTATTTTGGAATTCAACTGAATTTAATCTCAAAGCTGCTTTTCTTCTGCTATCTTTCTGCTTCGACTCATATTAAAGTAGGATATTATACCAATAATAATTTGGACAAACTGATTTTACAACTCTTGAATTTTACGTCACGACTTAATACTGTCCGCTGCGGACTGAGCTTATGGTGAACGGCAGACGCTCGCTACCCTCCTCTGCTGACTCCCCATACCCTTCTCTTAAAATTGCGTGGACTCTGCGGTTTCCCACCAAATTGAAAAATGCCAAAATCTTGTCTCAACGTTTGACGCACGTGTGCTATGCTGTGAATTTATTAGTCAAGTAGGTTTATAAGCAACAACAATTTCCAAATATCCACAGGAAGTCTCAATTACCAACATCAAATACAGTAAGTGCATGCCACGTGCTGTGTTTCATATTAACTGTCACTTGCTGTATTTTTGTTTTAGGAATCGTGTGTCAGTCCGAGCCCTTACTGTCTTTTGTAATTTTGTAACTTGAAAACTATGGCCTCTTTTAAAAAAAGGGTCTTTGCATATTGTAGGGAATGACTGTGTTTGTAGAATGTTGTTAAAATTTTAATTTTGAGTATAATGTCCCTTACTGTGTTTATTTTTGGGACAGCCGTACCGTTCAGGCATTATCTATAAATAATTTCAAATGTTTTATTAAAAAATGGCTCTGTCGTAAATCCTACTACTCCACAGCTGAATATCTAACTGATCGGACAGCCTGGGACTAGATTATGAATATTTTATAGCAATAGCAATGACAGTACAGTATTGGATGACAAAACACGTTTATTATTATATTAACACCTGCCTTATTGACGGTAGGTGAAAATTAAATTAATTAACAAATATCTAATCATTATTTGTAAAACAAATCTTATAACTATATTAAAACTATCATTACGTGGAAGCGTACCAAGAATACTGGCAGCATTACCGCGTTGGATAGCAAGGCTGATCCGTTGACCGAAATAGCTGCCAGCGCTTGGGTTTCCAGTAGCCTTATTGAGGCGCAAAGATAGTATTTTGAACATTCTCCGCGCCTCTGGGCCCCACGGGCCAAGTGTCTCGACACTAAACGGCACAATGATGTATGTACTCACTGAGACCAACATATTTGCGACGCTTGCTGTCTTCGGCAGTCGAAGCAGCAGCCCCAGCACCAACTGACGTAACTTGGATATGAGAAGGAGCCAGAGTGTCGACGCAAGTAGCGTCCCACACCAGCGCCCTTCCCCGTGCCCAAGACACCAGCGTCATTCCATCAGGACGCTTGCCATCGCGGCGGGTAATACCATTTGGCTCTAAAACAGGTGGTATATTAAGAGCGGCAAATGCCCTGTGGATGACTTCATTAATGCTGGCGTGACGACTGATACGGCCTGCCGATTTTAGGCAGGATAACCCGTGGCGTCCAAGAGCATCTACCTGAACGCCACATCTACAGTACAGTATTGTATATTATATCAAAAATAGCGCAAAAATAGAATGCTGGGAGAGTTTGTTGCGCCGCTTCTCTTTCAGAGCATCATTATCTATAAAGATAACAGATTTGAACCACATGCCAAAATGATAAAAAAATCAATATATAATTGTTTTAGTATATGCCTTTTTTTATAAAAAAAAACGTAAGACGAGCAAGACTTGGATTGCTTTCACATATAATACACAAATAGTAACAAGACTAACACTCACGCTAAAAAAAATTCTGAAGCAAAACTTTACTTACGCGTCCATTAGGCAGAGTTTTCATTTAGTTTCCTAACTTGACGTTTTCAATCATTTTACTACTATTATTTTATACTTGGTATATAGCTCCTTCATGATTATTCTACTTAGAAAAAGCTATTCTTATGCGCTTAACATGAAAGGGACAACATTAGTAATACACCTGCAACGACCTGTATAGCCGAGTGGTTAGCGATCCTACCAACTAAGCTAGAGGTCCCGGGTTCGAATCCCGCTAGGTGCAAACATTTATATGATGAATATGGATGTTTGTTTCCGAGTCATGGATGTTTATATGTATTTATGTATGTTTATGTATATTCATGTATGTTTAAGTAAGTATATTGTATTAAATATATCGTTGTATTGCAACCCATAACACAGGCTATATACCTAAATTGGGGCAAGAAAATTTGTATAAAAAGTGTGTCAATATTATTATTATTATATTAATACAATTTAAAAGTTTTGATGAAAATTTATGCTGATTTATAGTGTACGATCCGTAAGTATCCTTACATAGTTTGTTACCATAATTGAATTGTTAAACATTGTGGTCTCTATAATAACCGGCGACGTTCCTAGAACACACGTAGAGATATCCCGCTGTGAATTCGCTCGAAGTGTCAAAATGTCTAAGGTAAACCACCCCGGAGATACCGTTCTATTATACTTTACGAATATATTAATGTTACATTATAAATAGCGAGAATCATTCTTTATGTCGATCAGTGAAAGGATATTTTACAGTAATTGACAAACTCAGTAAAAAGCAATTTATCTGCATTATAAATCTCAACTAGTTTAATGATCACTGGATGCTAACTACCAAATTATAACTTGACTAAAACGCGTTTAAATTGTAACTGTATTTTTCATTTCTCATACTCGGAAAGTAATGTCGTTTTGATCTGATTATTGGGTGGAAAATGCTGTCTCCCTCCATGGAGAGGGAAAAACTCATACAAATTACTTCCCACCTAAGGGCCGGAATGATCTTTAAAAATAGAACTGCTGTGAAGAGTTTTATGTAAAAAAGAACTTCTTAGAAAAAATGCTGCGGCCATGTGACTTTCTAAACAGCCAGTGTGAATTTAGCGCAAACTTCTTTGAGCGGAATAAGCCGCAACAATTACGCGGTAAGTTCCATATTTGAAATTTAAAAAGGAGACATAAATTGGCGGGATACTAATCTGTGCTTAGATTAACAACTAGTTTTATTTTCCTCATATTCAAAATGAAAAGTAGAGTGTATAACTCGATTAAAAGTATCAATTCCTACTCGGACTATAGCCGACCTCGCTGCGCTCGGGCGTCTAAATACCTCGGGAATTGATTCTTTCGACCCTCGGTTAACAGTCTTCTACTTACATAAGGTATTTGCGTAAAAGTTACATTTTGAAAACATGCGCGTAAGAAATAATTTAAAAAATAACTGACTGTAAATCTGTAACACTTGCGTTAATCAAAAAAATAGTCAGATATATTAATACATGCGCGTAATTAGAAATATAAAAAAAAATATATTAGTCTTATTTATAATTCTCTGCGTAATGACTGCTTAAGTACATCTTTACGAAACTTTTTGGTTATGAATTGGAAAAGGCGATAAACTACAGCTAAGGGGTTTTTGAATGGTTTAAGGTTTGATAATTTATAAATAAGATAGGCTCTTTCTCTTTAGCGATGGATAAACGTTTTATATGATAATGGACACTAACCAGTGTGTTTTTCCTCCGAACATTTTCCCCTGAATTCGTATAATATAATAATATAATCGTAGGTCATATATAGAGTCTCCGCAGAAGTGACCCCACTCTACCTGTCGGTGGTATGTCTTTATGTAGATACTCATTAACGAAATAATTATTAGCTGAATCTTCAGAAGGGCTGTTACACGTTTTTTAACATGTTTGATTTTTGAAGTACTTAAAAGTTTCAGAAAGAAATGTGATATGAATTTTTAATCATAAAATAAAATTGCGACGGTTCTTATAAACCTCTACTTGTCAAATGAGTTAGAGTATTGAATTTTTAATTTAGATTTCTTTTTTAAAATTCTTTCAATTAATTCTCTGACGCGCTCAAACTTTGTGTTTCGCGATAAAAATTATTTTTTAACACGATGATAAGGACAAATACCAATGAAGTATACTTATTTCATAACGTGTCGTAAAATAAATACCACGGATTTTAATCACACCATTAATTTATACTATGTACTTGTTTAATAATGCAATATCAATTATTAATAAGCATTACTTCAAATAGTATATGTTCTAAAAATCAGGCATCTGCAACAGCAGCATCATACTAACCTTAAACTGAAATTGATCTTTTCTCTAGGTGCATTTGTAGGTCGTATATATCGTATCGTACGGGTTAGAGGCTCATGTCATGGGGAGTATTGAGGCAACCAGTGGGAAGTTCCTTGGCACAGGATGCCGGCTAGATTATGGGTATCACAACGGCGCATATGTCCGCCGTGAAGCAGTGGTGTGTAAGCATTATTGTGTTTCGTTCGGAAGGGCTCCGTAGCTGGTGAAATTACTGGGCAAATGAGACTTAACATCTTATGACTCAAGGTGACGATCGCAATTATAGTGCCGCTCAGTGTTTTTGGGTTTTTCAAGAATTCAGAGCGGCACTGCATTGTAATGGGCAGGGTGTATCAATGACCATCAGTTGAACGTCCTGCCCGTCTCGTTCTGTATTGGCATAAAAAAACCGCCCATGACCATCCGCAACGTCAAGAAATGCATTGACGACGTTTATGGTATGCTCTTATATTGAAGGTCCCTAACCTACGCCGTATCGGTTCAGGAAAACAGCAACCGGTAATTATTATTTATTCTCAGTAGTATTATTAAGTGCCAATCTCTACCTTCTCTATTATTCTCAATAGTTCTGTCATTCTTTTTAGTATGCGAACTAAAGTGCTGACATACAGTACGGGCTGACGTACAAAATCGATCATTTCATTTAAGAATACAATCAATTGTACACTCTGGCGCCCTTACAAATAAATAAAAAGTTATACTTGAGAATATACCAAGAATATACAAAGAAAATAGGATGTAAATACTCCGTAATATGAGGCGGGGCTGCCAGAGTAAATATTGAAATTTAGTTTAGTATGAAACGTGCAGTGATTTGACATAAGTTTGAAATAGTAGTAATTACAGAATGGCGATTGGCGACCAAGTATAATCCGGCTAAGTTTGAAAGCTAACAGTTACTTAAAACGTAGCGGATTTGTGGATTTCGGCTTTCTCCGTTTTTTACAAGATTATAGCTGTCATCTGTCAATCTATCACCGTACGTTTCATACAATCGAGTGAATCGGTTTTTTGTTAGAGAGTTTCGCTAGGCTAATGCAAAATGTTGACTATATCGCTGACAACACTGTCAATACAATGATAATTCTGAAGTTTTCCGAATGTCAAGCAGCCTTGTAAATAAACGCGACAAACGTTATAAACCCATCATAAAAAAAATATCTATTTGTAAACATTTCGCATAGTTCTTTGTTTATTCTCAGTTATAACTTTATACCAAGTTTATTTATAAGACCGTGTATATTCATATGAATTGATCATATAATTTTGATTGTTTTGTATATCTAGGCGTTTGTATGGCATCGCTCGGAACGCCCGCTAAATAAATTCATTAGTTAAATTACCGTCGGCGTCGTTTTATGTCGGCGAGATCAAAGGAGCCGGCTAGTGCCGTGGCCGCCACGTCCCGCGCTCCTGCCTGGGGGATCGCTCGAGTTTTTAGTCAGAAAACACGGTAAACAAAATGATATGATGCGTTCGAGTATTAGGCCGTATTTATTATGTGTATACAGACTGTTTGTTGTGTAAACGATATTCTTTGAGGCTATTGTTTGACACTCATTTTTGTAGGCATTAACTTCGATTTAAAATTATCGTATCATCAAATATTGTAAAAAGGTGAGCTTTTTCGAATTTATCCTACACACTTTTGAAATAATAAAGACTTACATAATTTTTACATCTAGATAGAGTCTCTTGCTGTTAGAAAACCGATAAAAACAGGCCGGGTTTAATTAGTATATTTAGTGTGCGTTTAGAAGCTACGTCTTACACTCGCGATTTTTATAACATTTTGTGTTAGTGTGAGTGAAATGCTCAAAATAGAGGCTAGCTCTAAACTCAATTTTTTTCGACGTTTTTACAGCTGTCATATTCTATCTAGACGTATAAATGTTCTAAGACTAAAGTAATAAATCTGGCTTTTTTCATCGGTTGTCTAGCACCAATGACTCTATCTTGTATAAAGTACCAATGTATACTTTTTAATAGATATGTGACAATTATGTAACCAGTATGGTACCCATTAAAATTGTTATCAATTTTTCTAAATTATCTAAGAGAATTATGATTAATATATTTCATTAGATACTCATATAAATATCCAGTTGCTAGATTTAACAGACTCTTCTAAATAAATTAAAAAAAAAAAACTTATAAATGCGGAAGAAGATGACACAATGAAGCAACGACTCTACGCAACGCTACGCGATTGAGCATGAATTGTTCATGGAGTACTGGATCCTCACCAATTCGAGTAGTCGATACTGGCGTGCATCAGGTAGATATGACCTGAAGTACCCCACCAGGGGGAGGCTCCTTTGCACAGGATGCCGGCTAGATTATGGGTACCGCAACGGCGCCTTTCTCTGACGTGAAGCAATAGTGCGTAAGCTTTATTGTGTTTCGGTCTGAAGGGCGCCGTAGCTAGTGAAATTATTATGATGAGACTTAGCATCTTATGTCTAAACGTTTAGAGCGTAATTGTAGTGCCTCTCAGAATTGTTGGGTTTTTCAACGCTGAACGTCCTGGTTGGCTGGTCTCGCCCCTTATTGACATAAAAAAAAAATGTCTTGCTCTATTAATGGCCATAGACTTGGCAATCGCTTATAGTTTCGAGACTCCAGACACTATACATTAAATGCGTTTTAAATGTATAATTGCTAACCTACATATATTTAAATTTTTGACGCAGTCATATTTAATAATTAGATTATTTGTCTTTTTTTGTACTATCTTAGGATTATTTTGTCTTATATTAATGATAATAATAGTAATTGTAACAATATACAAATGGATGAACCGAAACTTGAAAAGTTTTTATTAATCCTTTATTATTTGAAACTCTATATATTTATTTATAAACTGAAGCTATAGAGCAAGTGCTAATTGCATTATCTTACTCCGCATTATTGTTCGATGTAAACGAGTGACAAGGCTATTCATTGTCGAATGATGGTACGCGATTATTACTACAACTGCAACTGCAAGTTTGCAATCGACAGCTTCATTCAATGCTTTTATTTTAGTGTAATCCATCCGTCTCACAATAAGAGCGAGAGAGCTATATCACGTGTGTGGTCTTCCAGCCAGTCGTTCGAGGGTTTTCGTAAGCTTTCGTGCGTCCCCGTGAGCCAGGAAGACAACATAATAAGCAGAATCATGATGGCGGCGACAAACATTCAAGTTCGTTTCTGGCTTAGTATTGCTCGCACCGCGCTCGGAGCAACACGTACTTACAGCGCGTTTACAAGACAAAACTATTTTCTCGTGATTTGTTTTGGTGACAAACAGAGGTGCAGGATTTAGGTGTGCGATTGTGTGGTTATGTGTCGGCGAGTGATATGACATCTTGCGCCGCCAGACGGACTCCAGCCGTCTTCATGAGGATATTGGTGACAAGTTTGGCCCCGAGATCATGGTGGCTCCCAATCCCGAGGCTACTTCGAATCCTCGGATAACGTCTGCACAAGAATCTTCCTCAGCTGCCGAGGCGCGCCACAGCGCAGATTTGTATATTCGTACGAGTTGGGTTGACGCAGCTCTAGCGCTCTCAGAACTTGAAAAGGTGTAGTGTTCATCATTTTAAATATTCAGTGTTTAATTTCAGTTATTATTTTGCACGTGTATATGTTTTTCTGCGAATGTCAATTGCAAAACGGAACGCGGCAACTTGATCCGTGTGGCGCCGACTAGTGGTAACCATGTGTACTATCAAGGCCGCGCATATTTTAACTGTTTCTTATTACAATTAACACAAGACACAACCTACGATATGTTTTCCCGCTACTTTTGACATTTCTTAAATCAATTTAAATAGCTTATCAACGAACATAAGTATATTCTATTTCAAGAGCATTTTTATTTCAAACTTTACCAGTCCGAAAAACTTTGTATTTAAAAAAATATATATATTTATAAAGTTATTTCCGAAAGCTGCGTTTAAACTTAACTTAAAGTCAAATATATCGAAACATGATTTCAAGTACTTAATATTAGTAATACTAAATAAATCCAAACAAATAAAAATGTAGAGTCAGGCGGTGTTAACAAAAGCACGTATTAATAAAAGGATAAAGTAACCAGTAATGTTACTCGTACAATGGATGTCATTATTCTTTTCAAACGTTCAGGTTCGGGGAAGGTTGTGGTTTCTTAGAAAGAACCACGTCGAGGTGGTCGTCACCCTTCTTACCTTCCTTGCAAATTATTAAACAATCATTTCGAAGAATTAAGCCATTCCATAGATTTTTATTTCTGTGTTATTATTAACAGCCAGTCAATAGTAGGATTCTTAATTCAAAATTACCATTTAAATAGACGCAGAATAATAGTTACTAGAAGCAACATGATAATAATATAAGATAATTTATAGATAGCGCAGTGTATGTAATGACGAAATAACTGTAAGGTAAATCGGACCTTTACCAAGATGAAGTAATTATCTCTCAGCGGGAACTGAGCCGAGCCGGTGCACCGACCACGCGCCGCGCTCGTCGCGATAGAGACATCAACTTGGAACCACGCAACGTCAGTGAAAGCTTTTAATGAAGACCTCACTTTGATGTGTTATAATAAAAACAGTTTACTTTAATGAAATAAATTTTGTCTTCGGTTATTTGTACTATTTAGTTAAGTATTAGTAAAGACGTTATCGTTATCAATTATGCTTTTGGCAAACTATGATGTATTTTAACAAATAAACAAAAATATAATACGTACATTGTGTTTGTAGGTTTTTATAAATAGCACGCTCTTTGATTTTGACAGCAAAAGAAGAAATAAAACTATTTAAAAAACTTACAATAACATAATATTCTGGAAGGACCGCACAGAGATCGGTTTGTTGGAATTGAGACATCTTGTGGTTTCCGATAGTGCATCCCTCTCTTTCGTATGCTGCATGTTGTGGTGCTCTCCTCTTCTGTTAAGGTTTATTTGCTATCCCCTTTCATCTCATTATTCCCATACATAGTCTGACCTCTTCCAAACAATGATCGCCGGCGGTCGACAGCTGCTGGGACCTATAAACGATTGTTAGTACACCCACGATTTTAAGTTGTGCATCAAAATTAAAACATAACGAAAATGTATTACCTCGTATTTTGAAATGCATCAAAATAACCATATTTATAATGTACAAGTACATATGAATTCGAAGCTTAAATTCTGCAAGAGTTTCAAATGGTATCGTTTTTAATTTTTTGCTTAAAGTAGTGGTTAAAACCGGAAGTACCTACCTTAAAAACAACAATTAAACAATACCTACCTCAACTTAATTTCAGTCAGTCAGATATCTATGAACACTTAAAAAGCTTTATTTGAAGTTCTCGACCTTTATTACGAAAAATTTGGACCTTTATAGAGTACCGCCGGTCATTACTACAACCCGTTTTCGAAATTCGGTATAACTTTCGGTCTTACGAGGTTATAGAGTACAATAGTAGTTAACATTAGTTGTGTTATATAATCATTATTCATGAATTGGCTAAGTTTTGTTTGTAACTAACCTGTGTTATAATGGGAATTATTTACAATGGTGTACTTAAGTGAATCTTAAACAAAATTCCGTTTTAGTCTATCACGAGGAAATTACGATAAAAACACTAAAATTAAAATGCGGTAAAATTCGACAGGAGACTAATGGACACTAAATTGTCTCAAATCGGTTTCAGGGTCCATCTATTCCGACTCTTTCTCACACCTAGGTTTTTGTCTAAGGATAGTTATCTCACGATCACACAGGGTTCGTCTATTATACCAAGTTTATGGTGAACAAAAGAAGCATAACTCCATAACAACTTGGACATATATTGGTGTTGATTATGTCATATTTCACCAGCAAGCTGCACTCGTCTCAAATAACGTCTCAAATACCGCAACACGTGGTCACTACTGAGCTACTCAAATCACTGCACATTGTCGTTTTTCCACGAGGATGAGTCCTGCTTCCGTTTCACTGACTTACCATATGTCTACATAACTTAGCCTTACCTAGGCTTATGTTTGCTTTTTTACTATCGAGTTACTCGATATTTATCGTGAATGTACTAGGTTAAAACTTATTAAGGCATAAAAAAAATACATTACAATGGTAAATGTTCGGGAAATTTGAGCCCATTAAAAGGCATTTCATAGAGAATTCATACCTGTTATTTCGTAGCAGCATAAATATGGATTACAATAAATCAATAATAATGAAAAAAAAAAGGATAATATAACAGTGAATCATAATCCTTTTTACATTTATAAATAGATGGAATACTGGTCCAATTATTCCAATTTTATAACTTTTAGTCTTTATCTTACCTTTGTCACTACAGAATTGTAGGACAGGGAGAAGTAATTTTAAACTTTGGAGTAACTTTTCACTGAATTTATCAATAACATGGGTATTGATTGTGACTAAGCAGCAATGCTCGGTTATGTAACGAAACTAAGGACGGTTGGACAGTGCAACCAGAGTAATTTATGCACTATTGAATCGTATATATTGTAAAAGTAATTATTACAATATGTATATTCCCAAAAAAATAGTATTTCCGGGTCCCCCTGAAAAAGTGGTCTGTTTGAAGGTCATGTAACGTTGGTTTAAGTAAAATAATAATAAAGATATAACTTTTATGCAAAAACCTTACGTAAAAATACATCCGTCTTAATCCTTTAAAAAGAATTTTATTAAAATGTGTAACAATCGCGTTAATTACATAAGCTACTAAAAAAATTGTTAGTATTTTTCACTGCTGTTGGCTGATATTAAACACACATAGATCATATCACCTTTTACTGTAGTAACTTGCTATGTCGTCAATTCGGTGTGCTAATTTCTTAAAACTATTATCGAATATTCGACAATAACACAACTCGTCTCTTTTTTATGAAAATAAGGGACGAGACGAGCAGTACGTTCAGCTGATGGTAATTGATACGCCTTGCCCATTACAAAGCAGTGCTGCGCAGGATTATTAAAAAACCCAAAAATTCTGAGCGACACTACAACTACGATGGTCACCTTGAGAAATAACTTGTCAAGTCTCATTTGTCCAGTAATTTCACTAGCTACCTCACTAGCGTCCTTCACAGAACGAAACACAATAATGCTTACACATTATTGCTTCATGGCAGACATAGGCGCCGTTCTTAAGTGCGAGCTAGAGTAGACAAAAGAATAGAAAGAAAAGATATTATGCCTACAGCTGCCAATGGTCTTTTGCGATCTGTAGAGTACACTATCAAACTCTACGTTCATAAATTTGCCTCGTATTAAATCAGTCTTATAAACAACAGTCGTTAAGATAAATTAATCTGTTTTATTGCTTTAATTATATGAATTAAATACTGTTTTCAATGTGATAGCGATTGCTATAGGTAATAACTGGTGTAATTGGTTGTTATATTTATTTTTATTACTTTTTCCAGCTGTTAAAAGATTTTAGTAGAGTTCGTGTATTAGATTAGAGAGAAGTTTCTTAAAAACTACAAAAATTAATTCACTGTTCGAATCACGTGTATCGTCGATTACTTTTTTTTTATTTAAATTGAATTTTAACATTGCAACACACTTTAGGAACTTAAATAATTAGTCTTATCATTTTGATATGAGCCGTTCGTTGATGTTTTCAAACTACATTTCACGCACAAACAAATGTAAGGCGTTTTTTTTGAAGGTACCCATTTCGTATCGTCCCGGAAACACAGTACAGGAATGTTCATTCCACAGCTTTGTGGTATGTGTAAAAAAGTTCGTTGAAAACCGCACCGTCGAGGTGGGGATGATGTAATTCGTGGCGTTAAGGGAGAGTTTTGGTTTGTTCTATTATTCCATTAAAAATATTTCCATAGAAAGATCAAAGAGTTTCATCACGTAGATTCACAGCAATAAGCAAGAGATAAATGAAACAACACATTGTACTATTTCCAGCCGGTTTACAGGCAATCAAACAGATAATTACTGTGGCACGACCCCAGATAATGTACGAATGAATCAAGACACCGTCCGAACGGCCATCTTTTGAATGTTTTCTAAAATTATCCCTGTTTCCTGTACGCCTTATGCTTAAATGCTCGTTTATACTATTTGGATTAAATGTACACCGCTCAGAATTTTTGGGGTTTTTCAAGAATCCTGAGCGGAACTGCTTTGTAATGGGCAGGGCGTATCACTTACTATCAGCTGAACGTCCTGCTCTTCTCGTCCCTTGTTTTCTTAAAAAAAATATGTCATAAAATTCGATCTATAGCAAACAATGCCTCATAAAATTAACAAATTCAGTTTTAAGTATGAAAAATTTTCTAAAACAAAATTATGCGAAGCGAAACTTGCAACACGATAAAGTAATTATAAGTAAGCACTAAACTATAAAACGAATAAAAACTATAGTCACCGAAAAATATCATAATGGCGAGGAGGTTAAAAGAAACAAAAGAGAAGTTAATATTGAAGCAGGTGTTTAATGCTATTCTGTTAACGTTACTAAAAATTACTGTTACTGGACTAGTGATAGTTCTGTAAAAGTACTTCATGCCTGCTGTGACAATGAAACTATATTATACCAGCTGATGCCCACGACTTCGGCTGCGTAGATAAAGAGCTTATAAAAATAATAAGCAAGTTTGGAATTGAAGATTATCTCATGTCCTATTTCAGTTCCGGTTCCCGTTTTCGCTCCCGTTCGCAACATATTATATGAATCTTATTTCGAGGAAGATTGCTATGGCAAACTAAACCTACTATTGGTATAGTTATAGCTCATCAGAGTGAAGAAGTTGTTCCTAAATCCCGCGGGAACCATAGATTTTCCAGGATAAAATGTTCAGTTCAAAATTGGTTCAGTAGCTGCGCCGTGAAAGCGTAACAAACAAACTTAGGGATTATTAACATTGAAGTGATATAAACTACGTACAAAAAGAACAATTCTGAACAAGAATAGACCGAACAGGGTCCTAAGCACTTTGCCATTCGCATTCATTCATTATGTTTATGTTTAAATTGCCACTTGTACATCGAAGATATGTCGTCACCAGTTAAATCGACAAAATTAATTTAAGCGTGTTTAATTGTATTAAACACTCTTATATTTAAAAACTTGTTGAACTTAGTGGTGATTGGTTGATCCTTGACTTATACTTGTGTTTGAGAGTTGAACAGTACCTCAATACACACGAAATGCATATATGTATTTGAAAGAAAACCCATTTCTCAATTTTCAATGTGTTGAAAATTTGCAAATGCTTACCTTTTTTGTCTGTATCAATATTACATTGTTCATTCCTCATAACAACGATGATATATTTAAAGCAATATACATTCTTAAACATACATAAATTTATATTTATAAACATCCATGACTCGGAATCAATTCTCCATATTCACCGTATATAAAAAAAAAAAAAATATTTTGATTTCATTACATAAGATTTTATATTTATGAACTTTTAAACAAACTTTAATGCAGTTTGTACTTGTGACATCACAGAGCTGCATCTACTTCCGTTTTGCTTAGTTTTAATTCATCAGTAATCTATGAGCACACTGTTATATCACCGGTCAGTTATCTCACTGCACTGTCGGCATCAGCATCTAAGTCCATACTTACGTCAGAATGTCGTCTTAGCACTGATTATAGTATAAACCTCAAGCTGATCCTAAGTCTTGCTATTCAATGGTTTTTGGCAGATACATACATGCTGTCTTTTGAATTTGTTTACAAAAACACAAATAGAAATACGTTTTCAAAGATTGCCATGGCGATAACGAAATAAAAGCACCGTTGATGACGGTGATGAGCCAGATGCATAAGTCGGGATTTTTATATATTTAGCTTCGTTTTATGTTAAGATTCTGAAAATTGGTTTAGTTGTCGGGACTAACGCAGCAGAAACAGCTCGTAATATCAATGCTGTGTTTAGTGATGATGCGACAAATGACTCCATCGTGCGTTTTTAGTTTAATCTCATCCATAGAGGAAATTTCGAGTTTCAGATTGAATGAAGCCAGAGGAAGACCATTCACTAAGGTAAAAAATGATGAATTGTTGCGATGAAAGTATTAAATGCTATGGTAGGAGCTGATTCATGTCAAACTATCAAGGAATAAGTATACATCATACTCACAATATTGACATAACTGAATCAAATCGGTAAAATAAAAAAGGTTAGAAAATTGATGCCACACGATCTACAGAGAGAAACACGCGATTAACCATACGGCAGAAGTGATACAATTTTGGTGCGAAATGAGACCTGATGAAAAATATATCTTATACGATATTCGCTGACAAATATCGCCTTGGTTCAGTCCAGGTCGAAGGCCGTAACAAAGCCCTCTAGCGAAGATACCTCTAAAAAATTCACTTCAGCTTCCTCGGCTAGTACTAGTCAGCAGATGTCGATTATACTTGGAACAACGATGGCGAAACCCACGGTGAGACAGCCCTGACTCGTCAACTAATCTTCATCATCATTGCAACGCAAGACCTCACTCAACTATACAGGACCTACATTCAGGAACCTCCCGACATTCTCCGTATTCGCCAGAACAGGCCCAAACCGAGCACTATTTTTCCGCTATTTGGATAATTTTTTAAATGGTATTCAATTTTCTTTTGAAGAAGCAGTAACAAAACTCTAAACAGAATATGTCGAGACCACCGCATAGGCATAAATGACCTTTCTTTGACATTGCAGAGAAGTATAGAGAACGAAAGTATTAATGTAAGGAATTAAAAATATATTTTACCTCACAAAGAAATATTTATTTGCATATTCTACTTCATATTCTATTACCAGATTCCCTTGACGTTTAGTTAATCCTCAGTATATTACTTGATTTCAAAGAACATGGCTGGATAGCGTTTTAAATTGTCGTAACTCGTTATTCGTAGCGCTTGAAAAATACTGCAATACTATTAACATGTGACGATGTGTTACATGTAACGTGTTATATTGTGACGATTCTAGTAATTCAAACTTCAACTTACTCAAGAACCTACGAGATGGGTATTACTTTGACCTAACAGTATAATATATTTTATATCAGGTATAAAATTATTGAAATACGAACGTATCGTTTACACAATTATAAACTAAATGTGTGATGAATGAAGAACTAAGTTTTCTGGTATCTCAATAGCATATTACTACAATAGTATACTAATAGTATTGCGTAGTGCCCACGTGGGCTGAGCTGCGCGGGCGGCGGTTGGCTGGGGGGGGGGACGCGGGGAGGTGTACGCATTCCACGACTGACGTCACGGCCACCCAGCGAGCACGACGCAACGTACGACTCTATATATCGTTTCCTACGAAGCCTGTCCTACTGTCTTATTTTGCATACGATTAATAACTTTATTGCTATAACTTTGACGAAGGTAATGTTCAATTCGGCATTTAAATATAATTTTTCTAAATTAATTGATTACTTAAGGTTTTAGTTGTAGTTTTTTTTTAACTTGACAATATAAACAAGTTAAAATGCGAGTTTCGAAGCGCACATGAAGGTTTACAAGATATAAAACCACCTTTTTGAAATTCTCGAAATTCTTGTTACTACTTTTTTTTTATTACATGATCTTTCGATACGCAACCTTTTTATTTTATTCGCCATGTTTTAATTGTTTTTGTTCTAGCAGAAATACATATATATTCACTATCAATCAATCTTGTCATTAATTGAGGTGGTCGCCCAGAGCTTCAAATTCAAACATAAAAAAATATTATGTATAAATTGAAAATCATTGATTTTTTTTTGGATCAAAAAGTAGAAAAATTGTTTCATACGATTGCTTTAGTTACGAAACAATGAATGCTTTATTAATTTAACCTTAAAAAAGCCTAATCTGCCAAGTATTTTGTTTCCGTAATATGCTTAACATTATTTGAGTAACCTTTGTCTTTACAAAACTTTTTTTATATTTAGAATTATGCTTAACGGTCCACCGAGGAAATGTATTATTCTGATAGTGGCGTGGAGCGTAGAGAGTGCGTGTTTATGTATGTGTGTGTTGGCCATTGACTTGTAACATCAAAGAGGAACTCTGAACGCCGCTCTCTGCAACCTGATTTTGAATGACGGCTTTACAAAACCTTGTGTGTGACGTTAGCTTCTAATCTCAATCTTACTTGGTGGATGGTTGAGTTATATGTATTTTTGAAACGAGGATTTCAATTTGGAATAGTTTCAGATGTTTCAGGGTGGCGAAATTGTTTATTACGAATACCAACTACAGACAGACATTACATTACAAAAATTAAAAAGGTGGATAAACCTAAACTATTTGAATGCAACAGTCCTTCCGAAAACGTGTTCTGCAAAAGTCACGGTAACGTCGGGTTAAATAAAATAAAAATGTAATTTTTACGCAAAAATCTAATGTAAAAATAAAGTTACAATTAAACGCGGTTTAATCCTCAAAGTATTTTATTCAAATAAGCAACACCCGCGATAATCAAAGAAGTTATTAAATCGAAACGGACTTAATATATTTCTCAAAATATTTTTTTAAAGATTTTTAAATTTTTACAAGATGGCGGCCTTTCTGCAATCCAATCTTAACGAGAGAGCCCAGCAACGCCAATGGTCTCATACTCACGTACGAAAAAAATATAAATATTATACTGAATGTCCATTTAACTTTAAATCTTTTTCAAACAATCTACAAGAGCTTATATATATCAGAATTTAAACACGAATCCGGCTTGAAGGACCAAGTATATCTATAATGTTTACATTTCGAATTGGCAAGAATAACTTCACGTCCTTAACGTGTGTGATGTTATTTTTGATATGTAACTGTGTCATTAAACAACTGTGTACATTACAATGAAATAATCATTACAATAACAGAAAACAAAGCCATAATGTATTGCTTGACGAAAGCTGGTTCCATTGTGTCAAGCCCCCTATTGCAATGAGACCCTATTTCTCAGCTTTCTATGACACCGCTCAAGATTTTTAGTAGAAGTAACTACCTATGTGTGCAGTGTACATGGCAGTATGGCACAAGAGTTTTATGAGTCGTGACGCAAGAGAATGTTGACGTAGTCGATGTTTTAGAACCAACGATCATATTAAAATTCATACACGACTTATATAGGCGAATGCATTCAGATACCACATTAGCACACAGATCTTAAAATAAATCTACAGTCGGAAGTAGCGAATGTAAACGTTAAATTGTGATCGTGACTTGACCAATAGCCTGTTGACTAAGTAGTAGTATTAGAAGTTTACTGGTTATAAGATACATGCCGGTAAGAAAAAGTGCTCATAATTTGTTTTTGAGACATAATATTCTACGTAGAGTGATCTACTAATGGCACACGCGAAGCAGTTGCGAGTGTACGATACCTGCATACAAAAATGTAAAAATTAAACAATTGTAGCATAATTTTGTATGTATCGTCATTCCATAGCACATCTACATTAATATTTACAATATTTTCCCTAACATGCTTTGTTTTTTAATTTCCATACTGTGATATTTTCTTCTTTTTGTTTGCCATATCTATATCTATACTAATATATAAAGCTGCAGTGTTTGTTTGTTTGAACGCGCTAATCTCTGGTACTACTGGTCCGATTTGAATGATTCTTTCAGCGTTGGGTAGTCCATTTATCGAGGAAGGCTATGTTTTTTTTTTTCAAAATTAGGGATCCGTAATAAAATTGCTGTTTTGTAACACAAGGTGTAAAATCGAAAACCTATTTTTGCGTGCGCTGCAAAAACTATTGACAATAGAACAAAATGATGTACAGGCTATAATATAGGCAATATTTTATTACTTATAAAACTATCGCGTGAATTATACTTTATATGGCAAAACAACGTTTGCCGGGTCAGCTAGTTTATTAATAAGATTTTAAAGAAAATCTGAACTGTTTCAGGAAAAACTAAATCAACGGAAAGCAGTTTAGTTATTATCAGATAAAACTATAGAATCAGCTAATGCCAGAATGACGGATGTATTCTCAAGATGAGTTTGTTATTTGATAATCTGTAGTGCATGTATGTGTGGGTCCATTTAGCCGGTAATCTCAGGGAACTTGTGGCGCCATGGCACTAGGGCTGTCGATTTATGAAAAATAATGTATTAAATTACTTCATATTTGAAAAATATTGTATCTACAGAAAGAATAGTTTTTTTTTAAACAAGGTTGTTGCATAAATATACTACATATTTAATTACACACTGTTATATTGTTATATATAATATAAGCTTTTTTCTGTTTTTCGTATTACAGAAAATATTGGCATAACTGCATTTTTATCATTGTATGTAGGTATGCAAGTACAGTAAAACTTTACCAAAAGTTAAAGTAGAAAGGCTTCTTTGCAGATGGATGGGTCGCATGAGCACCTTATGTGCCAAGCGGTATTCCTAGCACTTTATGTGTTTTAAAATATCTGGGTTACTGTCAGTAACATTTTTTTTAAGGTGACGGCGCAGTATTTTTGAGTACTACTGCATTTGTTGTTGCCAAAGCATTTGACATACGATAATATGACCGTCTTGCTGTTCTCGTCACTTCTTATCTAAAATACAGTGTACTTGACAACCCTACGGCTACGGCCGCCGCGGTGCGCCGTCTGCGCCTCTCTCCGCCACTCATTAATCACAATCAACTAAGAAATTACACCGACGTTTAAAATGTTTCAATACCTTAATCTGCACTGAGTGTATATTTACGTGAATGATGCTCAAGTCGGGATCGTCACTTGAGAAGCTGTTGCGTTTACCATAAACTACGAGGAAAATACCTTGCAAAACTGAAATGCAGATAAAATGGCATAAAAGGCATTTATTTTCTCATAATTGATTCCTTTAGAAATCTTTTTTATGTCGTTTCTAATATACTAGATACTACTACCGTTTCGGAAACAAATGGCGCTCTGAGAGAGAACAAGCGGCGCAAGAAACTATCCCAGCATTTTTTTGCGCTTTTTTAAATCAAATTTACAATATTTTGCCATTGCTATTGCTATAAAATAATTATAATCTAGTCCCAGACTGTCGGATCACTTAGATATTCAGCCGTGGAGTAGTAGGATTTACGACATAGCCATTTTTTTAATAAAACATTTAAATTTATTTATAGATAATGCCTGAACAGTAGCTGGGACTTTATTATAAAAGTGTATACATTTACCCTTAAAGCTATAATGTATCTTATGAAGCTACATATAACTACATAGCATAGTATAGGTACGCGTAGCTACACATAATGCAGCACATATATATTAGATATACTAGCTGTTACTCGCGACTTCGTCCGCATTTACAAGTATAACCAAATTGGTCGATATTCCAATGCTGCCACCTTAGATCATTTATACCTCTAGATTGACAATGACAGTTGTAAAAACGTCTAAAAAAATAGATTTTAGAACTACCCTCTATTTTGAGCACACTAACACAAAGTGACATACAAATCGCGAGTGTAAGACGTAGCTTGCCACGCACACTAATGTAATAAACCTGGCCCGTTTTCATCGGTTGTCTAGCAGTACGAAACTCTATCTAGATGTATCAATTATCTATGGTTTTTTATATATTTACGCGTGTTTTAGTAGGTATATTGTATTATTTTAATATTCCTAGTTTAGGGCTAGCTGATAGTTTGTCAATTATTATGATTAATTTATTTGTCTTATTAATAGATGTTTCTTTTTATAGGGTAATATTGACGGTGGAAGATCATCGCTGTGGATACGAGCCTGGTTGCAGGAGCAGCTCTTCATCCTCGGCTGTTTCCTTCAAGGGGACGCTGGGAAAGTCCTGTTCGTCGCCATCTTGGTCTTATCAACGTTCTGTGTCGGCCTGAAGTCTGCGCAAATACATACAAGAGTAGACCAGCTCTGGGTTCAAGGTACGTTTTAATAGAATTCTTTATGATATTAATCTCAAAGCAATAACAGTATAAGGAACGGGCACGTGGATTTGCGTCAAAGGTTCTGTATACTAATAAATAGTAGTTTAAAAAAAACTTAAAAACACGCTTTTTATAGAATACCGAATTAAAAAAATAGAAAATATATTTTGAAATTTAAAATTACCATCAATTCCTTATATATTTATAGATGAAAATTATATTAATTGACTAAAATCTTATTTTGCAAATTGAAAAATGGAATAATTTTATCTAATTAATGTATTGTTATCGGTTCTCGATAATTCTACGAAGTTTGAACGAAATCAGGCGGTTTAAAGTGGCTCAAAATCGCGCCCTATTGAGTCAGTTAGCAACAAACATACATACAGGTGAAGCTAGTAAAAAGCTGGTTAAAAATGGAAATGTGTGCTAGGACACATAGCACAAGTGAAACTTTAACGGACAAATCTTAAAAACAAATATTTCAAAAAAAAATTAAAAAAAAAACCAAAAAAAAAATTTTTAATAGAATATTAAAAAAAACACTTGTTCAGGTGTATGGTTTCGAATCCACACTCTCTCCCGTGAAGCGGAGCTAAAATTTGGCGCCTTAGACCAAACCGATTTGAAATAAGTAGTTGAAATTAATGATTCAACTTCACCTTTACTACGGCTACTACCGCCACCTGTAATGCGACATGCGATACATGAAAAAAATAATATGAAGCGATATAATAATATTTTCACTTTAAAACACAGTATAAAATTAGTACTGAACCAAATTATCATAAAGCGTAGAACTCTCTAAACCTTAATATGTATAAAAATAATTTTTTTTTGCTCCTTATGGGTAGGGAACCCCAATAAACGCACTGGTTTATGCAAGTTTTAGAATGCAGCAGTAAGTGTGTGTCGCCGCTTCCGCCTTGAGGACGTGGTCTGAATTAAGCCGGCAGTACATAGAAGCCGCGGTGTAGACAGGCCCTTATACATGCATGTCACATTCAAATTCGTTGGCTATCCATTTCCAAATGCATCCGGTCAATGTGAATTGACCCTTATTGTAATTTATTGAATGTAAATTGATAATTGATAGTAGCTTAATTGTGCGGACGCTGTACTGTTTTATAATTCAGGGTGTAAATCTAACTAACATTGAATTATATAAAAAATACTGCATTTGTAGTATAAATATATACTAAATAATATTGTTTTAGAAATTATAATTGCATCGAATACTAATTTGAAACATAATATACAATTAAAATTATCATAACTTCAAGTAACCTTTATTAGCGCGATTTAACTCATTTAAAATGTAGTTTAAAAGGCTTTATTCACCATAAATCGGTTTTGGTATCGACTAGTTTCTGACCATTCGGAGGTAAACTTAAACATTTTTAACATTTTTTTTTGTCTTTATTTGTTTCAATACGGCTTCAAAAGGACCTGTTTATATTTAAAAGACCTGAATTATGTTCTGGTAAGCCTGGTAAAGATATATGCCAAGCTTAAGTTAAATTATCGTCTTGAAGGTTTTGATTAAGTTACACAGATACAGGTGAATCTATATTTAACTTTAAAGTTTAATCGTTGTTCTAATAAGTATGTATCGTACAGATAACTACTGAACTAAGCTCTATATCTTGATCAATTGCGTATTATTACTGGAACCCGCGCCTCTTGAGTTCCGTCCGAGCGCTCTTACCAACTGAGCCAACCGTTCGTTTATAAATTTTGGTTACAACTTTAATTTGTATAATTAATCCTAGAAGTGAGAGGTATCACTTTTAAATAACAAATTGTTACTGAGCTATTACAATGGCGGGTGATCACTTATAATCAAGTGGGCCCCATACACAAAATCTCTAACGCTCCTTTGCACAGAATGGCTGCTAGATTATGGGTACCACAACGGCGCCTATTTCCTGCCGTGAAGCAGTAATGTAAAGTAAAGGTTAAATGTATGTATAAGATTACTGTGTTTCGATATGAAGGGCGCCGTAGCTAGTGAAATTACTGGGCAAATGAGACTTAACATCTTATGTCTCAAGGTGGCGAGCGCAATTATGGTGTCGTTCAAAAGTTTTGGGTTTTTCAAGAACAAGAAGAAAGGTTTTTGAATGGCACTGCATAGTTATGGGCAGGCCATATCAATTACCAGCAGTTGAACGTCCTGCTCGTCTCGTCCCTTATTATTATAAAAAAATTAACCCCGCGTCCACAAAGAGAGCTGTACTATCAATTTCTTCTATGACGTAGTTCAATGGCTGTTCCGTTTGGAAGTGTTTATTATTAAAAGATTAAAAGGGATGTACTTCCTATGCGGGTTGCCACACCTCCGAGAAACTAGCTTTGTTGTGTCATTAGTCGGGATGCAAGAAAACTAAAGAAAACCAGTAATATTTAAGAATAGAGTTTCGCATCGAATGGTGGTAGTTTCATGTCGAACGATCAGTGGTTTAGGCGTGAATGAGCCTCATTTTCACTCACACACAGACCATTTTCATTATGTATATAGATTTATCAAACTAGCAATTTATTACAAATCAGGCTATGCTAAAATAGCTATCAGAATATTTGTCGGTTATTGCGTGTTATGGACTACCCATTTGATATTCATAAATTTTTATTTGTCATATCGAAGGTACTATCTTAATGAAGTATGTTTGTATATCACAAGCCTGGAGTAAAAACGGCTTCCGTGATATTCCTAACTAAAAATTCCATCACAATAACAATAATGCTCCCATATTGAATAGCGCCAAAGGCCCAACAACTTAATTTAGTAGCCTGCGGCTGACCGTAAATATGCTCACGTAAAATAGCGGCCGATAAAACTAAAAAAAAAAAAGAATCTATTGAACAAAAAAGGCAGGTTATCGCTTGTTTTGTATGAAGACGTCGTATCGCTCCAAATGCAGAAGATAGAATTCATTCGTACCAACGAATCATTTAAATCACCGAAATTATATTGTCATTGTCCAATTATTTCGCGAGACCAAACTGAATGCTCAATTTTTTTGTAGACTCGATGTTGGAATTTGAACATCGTCAATTCGCTTTCACCGTTCAATATGAAAGTTACCGTTGGCCAGTTCTGAGCGATACAAAACATAGACAATTCTTTGTGTAATGATGTATGATGCTACATTGTTGTTTCATACAACCGCGCCCAGTAAACGACTCAGTTTGTTTATTCCGCCATCCATCTGTTGTCTACGCGGGCTAATTTGCATAGAGGGCTCGGCTGAGGTGCGCGAGGGACGGGGGAGACCACACGGGCTCCTCGGAGTGTGCGCGGGTGGTCACAACCACATGCGCAGGCGCACGTATAACCCTCCCGGCCCCCGCGCCCCTCCGCCGTAGCGGCGCGGCGGTGCCACGCGGGACGTCATTCATTGCGATCGTCCGCCCCTGATCGGCGACTACGGCTACCGCGTCGAGTAGAAATGTTGTCATTATCGGCGCGCACGCATTGAGAATGCAATTCCCAACATTCGAATTGACTTTTGCCATCCAGACTTATCTTTCTGGGAATCGCTGTTTCGTTGCTTTATAATACAAATTATGTTTTATTGCGCCTATAGACGTCCTGTGCGTGGGAAACCGTTATTGTAGCGCTGTGGGGTCTCGTGATTGGCGAACCTGTGGACAGACCAGAGATATCATTCCATATCGTTTTCTATGATTACAGTATACATAAATAGTATTACGTCGAAAATATTCGTATCTCCGGAATGGTCAATTTATATTCTCTTCAAATATCTCGGTTGGTAAGAGTCTCTATTGAGAAAATCCTGCGAGAAACTGTATATTATGTTCATCAACAACTCTATATATTACCAGTTATCTTTCACGCAATGTTTTGTTGGACTTTTGGTTTCATTCAAGTTTTTCAAATTTACAAAGCAGCCTGTTTCTCATATTGGCTTATGTTAAATATGCACTGAGTGAATACGGTATATCAAATAGTAAAACAGTACTAAGACTTCATCAATAGCAGAGAGCTGATCGGATTGTAGAGTTGTAAATCGCGCCCACGACTGAAAGTGTTAAAATAGACCGCGCTCTGTGTGGCCGAGCCGGGCCCGATTTCACTCAACTTACTTTATGATAATCCCTAATATCCGACACGCAACGCTCGCTCTATACTTAACTAAAGCTATTTATATCATTTTATTCGTTAAGACTTCCTAACTTCTCACTCCCTGAACTTCACCAGTACACTAATAAGGATAATAGGATAAATTATTTAAGTTATTGCCTATTTTCTAAAGTGCTTATATTGTTATAATTGAGGCTGTATTGTACTTTGCCAAAATCCTTCTGTGATACTTTACAACTCAAATCATATTGTCTTTGTTTTTAGGAGAAGGGATAGCCTAACATTAGATGACCATCTTTTATGTCCGTATCTAGAAGATAGCGAAATGCGTTATACCAGATCAATTGATTTTTCAATGTCTTTATTATCCGGTTAATTAAAAGTGTAAAAAGAAGTATTATTAAATTTAAACCAAAGTAGTCGCCTTTTTCCGCCTATGTGCGTTACAGTGAGATCTATTCAGCTTTACATACAACTTTCTATATCCAAAAGTCAAGACTTTGAATGAGGATGATAATAGCTAGTATATTATTGTTGGCTTACTAATTATATAATATGATAACCTAAAAACTAACAGCATTCAAATAAGGGAAATCCCTTACACCGTTTATACGTCTAGATAGACTATGAGAGCTGTGAAAACTACGAATAAATTTATTTTAGAACTAACCTCTATTTTGAGCATTTCACGCACACTAACGCAAAGTGTCATACAAACTCGCGAGTTTGTATGACACTTTGCGTTAGTGTGTCGGGCAGCCTGTCACGCAAACTACTAATATTCCTGGCCTGTTTTCATCGGTTGTCTAACAGAAAGAGATCTATTTAGACATATTAATTATATAAGCTATTTCCAATATCGATATGACCGAAAACTTTATTTTATTGTACACTTATTTGTATTTGCGCAATACGCAATACTATCGAAAATATTACATTGTTTAAGTTACAAATTACAATGTGTACTAGGCATGCAAGTTGAGTACCAAAATAAATAAAATTCATGGTGTAGGAAAGTCAGCCGTACAGTCAAGCACGTTGTACGTGCTAAAGAACTATACTCTTTTGAAACTAAATATTGAAAGCTTACTAATTAGTTTGCCACATTGAAGCACGCCGTTTCTCTAACGCAAAAAAGGCCAGGAACGATTAATAAATCAGCATGGGTGTTAATTGGGTGACTGTTCACGACATATCTTGATAACTCACGCTAAATGAACTAAACTTAACGTTTTCAAGGGAACGAAACACGTTTTTGCATCATTCGACGTTGAAAGGAGTTCGTATGTCACTTCGACAGATGCACTGATCGTATCAACGCCTTATTTATGGCCTTACTCGGAACTTTAATAGTTGATCAATTTGGACATCACCGAAGAATAATTCTATGTTTGCTTTTTCATTTTGTCTTTCAGCAAATGGTTCGTGGGTTGGAACTCCGGTGAGATTTAATAACCTTAGACAATTTCCAATATTGTTGTAAATGTTGAGGATGATGTCGAGCATATCAAATATAAACAAATAGAATGGACTGCTCTCTTTTTTTATCCAGTTATAAACTTGAGAATTTTAATGATTTTAACTGTGTGCGTATTGAGGTTCACTACAGATACACTTAAGAAGAATTCACAATGCTGTTCATAAATCGTTACATAGTATTTTACGTTGTTAGTGAGTATTATGTCAATAATTTGATTGCTTTGTATTTTTTTTTATTAATATTGTAGCGCGTGTGAGTCCTTCCTCACACGCGGGATCGTTTCAATATTAAAACAAACTTATATATTCTGTTATTCTTATATCCTTTCACTTTCTATTAAACATATCTATATATATAAAAATGAATTGCTGTTCGTTAGTCTCGCTATAACATGAGAACGATTTTGCAATTTTTGGTCTTAAATTATTTGTGGAAGTCCAGAGAAGGTTTAAATGGTTGAATAAATATGAAAATACTCGGAATTAAATAAAAAAATTTTTTTTTGATTTTCCTTTGATGTGTCCCCCGTCGTTCAGAAATCAAATAAAAATAATAGTTTAAAATGAATAATTTCTTTCTTTTTCAGGAGGTAAAAAATAAACTTCCTTAAAACACGGGTAATAACACTTAAAAAAGGATTCGTTTTGTTTGTTTTAAGTTTATTTTATACAAAAATTTAGGTCTTTTATTTATCGATTGAGGCAGTACGAAGTCAGCTAGATAATTATAAATATTGGGCCGAAGTCCGACCGTTCTGACTTTACTTCATTCTCTAATCTGTATCGTTATTCAATTATTATTCGATTATGTTCTCATTCGCGTCAATATTCAAACTTTGAATCATTTATTCTTTAACTTTAGCTTGACGGCCATCCATAGAACAATGAGTTCTTATATGGGGATAAGAAATCGTTGTTACAATCCTACTAATAATATAAATGTGAAAGTTTGTATGTCTGGATGTATGTTTGAACTTCTTTAACGCAAAATCTACTGAATAGATTTTGATGAAACTTTACAATAATATAGCTTACACACCAGAATAACACATAGGCTATAATTTATAAAACTATAGTGTGAATTATACAAAATATGAAAGAATTGTGATTGTTACTGATGAATACAACTAGCGCCATCTCTTATCAACTTGCAAGCAAAAGATCAATACAATTTATATGGCAAAACAACGTTTGCCAGGTCAGGTAGTATATAATATTTCTTAAACTCTCCAGTATAAATGATGCTGCATATTTACGATATTGTTACTTATTACTGTTACTCAAATATTTATTTGATACACAATACTCAAGCACTACAAGTCTACACCTAAGCCTACGTAACAAATGTGTAATTGTATTCAGCATCCAAAAGTTTGCATCTAACGGGGTTAAGACGGTGAAAACCAAAAACGACTCAAAGCTGACGGTCAAAACCACTGGGCCAAGTGTTCGTCGTCGAAGAGTGGGAGAGAGAGTTCGCACAACTGTCAGTCGAAAATATTTATCTCCTGTGCTGCAACCAATAAATAATAGCTTAATTACATAACAGCTTTAAGGGTAAATGTATACACTTTTATAATAAAGTACCAGCCATTGTTCACGCATTATCTATAAATAAATTTAAATGTTTTATTAAAAAATGTCAGTGCCATACATCATAATCAGACAGCCTGGGACTAGATTATGAATATTTTATAGCAATAGCAATGACACTACAATATTGTATATTTTATTTAAAAGAGCGCAAAAAAAGAATGCTGGGAGACTTTCTTGTGGCGGTTCTTCTCTCTCAGAGTGCCATTTGTTTCCGAAGCGGTAGTAGTACCTAGTATATTAAATTGACATCACAAAGAATTCTAAAAGAATCAATTTCGAGAAAATAAATGCCTTTTACGGCCGTTTTTAATAACCTATCTATCCTTAGTTTAACTTACTGGAGGTAAGACAAATATATCCTTTTACGCTTACGTACATTTCAATAATCTATCGACATAAAGCATTGAACTATAACTATATTGGACATAACTATAGATAGATAAGATCTTCTCATGAAACGGTGACAGCAATGTATTCGTAACCAGACATACGACAGTAAATCGAATCGAAACATAGTATTTTTGTTGAATTATTTGCGGACATTACAGCTTAATCTATGCTCTATATCGGTGCCGTCCAATGATCCAAGCTAATACTAACCATAAAGAACCGTGTCAGTTCAACGCCTTGGAATTTATTTTTAATTAACTCGTGACAGCACTAGGCGTAGGGGAAGTCACAAGTTAGATAAATCGCTTGAAAAATGTGTTTACACTACAACACAGTCGCCCTTACCAAATGTGTTGACTGTCGACGCACTCAAGATCAAATTAGATGGTAAATCCGTCCTCTTAATTAAGATATTCTAATACTTGTCCGAATGATTTATTCCCTCAAACTGCTGATGTTACAGAAATGGTTTAGAAATAAATTTCTATATTAATTTATTATGGAATAGGAGGAGTGGACATTTCGACAGTATTTATAGAAATGGTAAGTGAACTTAAAGAAAACTTTTGTTGATTACAAATAGTATGTAATTAATATAATAATATTTACATACTTTTACACACATTATCTTACCCCAAACTAGGTATAGCCGGTACTATTAGTACAAGACAATGATATATTTAATACAAAATACTTACTCAAACATACAAAATGATATAATCTTCAATTCCAAACTTGCTTATAATTTTTAAAATTCCTTTATTTACACGGACAAAGTCGCTGTCATCATCTAGTAATGAATAAAAGTATTGAACAGATATCTTATTCGCAATGAAGACAGTGTTCTACATTCAGTAAAACTGACGATGTATTTTAAACAACAAATTCGTGAACGCATAAATGGTAGTAATTTCCGCTTATGATGAAAAAGTAAATGCGTATATAATTGCGTTTCATTTATAACCAATCGCTATTTGTGTTATTACGCATTGATAATTTTTGCAGTTGTTAATCACGTATAAGGTGGCCTGGGCACCTGTATGTTGCGACCTTTTTCTTTGCCAATGTAGTTTTATTGCTGTACCAATATGGATTTTAATACAGTTGTACGTGTTGGTATGTCGCGAAGACTGCATTAATTATACCAGTTTACGGTTTGCAAAAAGTTATTGGTGTTCTTGTAGTTCTAGGTCTACCTTTTTTCGATCGTCCTTTTTTTTACTATAAAAAGGGACGAGACAAGCATGACGTTCAGGTGATGGTAATTGATATGCCATGCCTATTACAATGTAGTGCCGCTCAGGATTCTTGCAAAATCCAAAAATTCTGAGCGGCATTACAATTGCGCTCGTCACCTTGAGACATAAGATGTTAGGTCTCATTTGCCCAGTAATTTCACTAGCTACGGCGCTCTTCAGACCTAGACACAGTGATGTTTACACATTATTGTTTCACGGCAGAAATAGGCGTCATTGTGGTACCCATAACACAGCCGGTATCCTGTGCAAAAGAGCCTCCCACTGGTAAATAATGATTTAAACTAACCCTCGTACATAATGTTTTAAACTTTAACGGCTATACGCTACAATCAATTAATTACTGGATATCTTTCATGATACACGAAAATTGTGTTGTAATTAAATTTATTTAGTTTTATTTTATTTTTAGCATATCAAGTTTTATTATGGGATTTTTTGGTGATGCGAGATTTTTTAGTGGAAACTAGTTAAAATTTGCAGTTACAGCTAATACATAATGATAAAATAATTAAGCATCTCTAATTCTTTTTATTGTTCTAGAGGGCGGAAGACTTGAAGCTGAATTAAAATACACCGCTCAAGCCTTGGGAGAGGCAGACTCTTCCACGCATCAACTTATAATTCAAACTGCCAAAGATCCAGACGTTTCTCTCTTGCATCCGGGACCCTTACTGGAACATCTGAAGGTATGTAGAGTTTTGCTTATCTTATTCACTTTCGAATATTAAATTTTTGATGATATTTATGGTTATTATTAATATCATGGTGAGGTCACTGAAGCCGAGATTGGCATTGAGTTTCTTGTAGCTTCTTCTCAAGAGCTCTAACGTTTCCGAACATATAGTAGATTCAGTAATTTAAATTACATATTTCTAATGACGATTCAAAGGGCTTAATTAAAGCCTATTTGAATAATATATTTGACTTTCACTTGAAGTTGCGCGCCATTAAGAAAACAACACTTACGAGCTTTTACCCAACGGCCAACATGTTGTATATTTATTTATGTTACTAGAATTAATGTTTAATTTTTAGCATCTGGATCATATTTCCTGTTTTTAAAACGCAACTATTGTGTTTATGGGTAGAAAAACGAGGAAATCTGGGCGAATTTTGCAAAATTAGAAAAAGTTTTTTCAGTACTTTACATGTATTACTCTATTATAACGGTTTTTATTCGAATACATTAAAGTGATAAGTATATAAAAATTAAAGTTCCTTATTAGATATCTTAAGCTAAAAGTCACCGACATAAGCTAGTTGGTTGCGAAACTTAAGTGTCAGTGGGCAGGGCACATAGCTCGACGGACAGGTGGCAATTGGGGCAGTTAAGCCCTTGAATGGCGACCACGTACCGGAAGACGTATTGTTGGTAGGTAGTTTAGATAACCTTTTTGAAGAAAAGGTAAAAAGTTTAGCTCAAATTTTATTGAATTTACATAATATACTGGCTTAAAGTAATACGTTCTAGTTCGTAAAGAAATCAGCAAAAGTTCTATATTAGGTAATGATAGGAAAGCTTTAGGCATATTATGGGAAAAGTTTTAATGCAACCTAATAAAAGGAAAGTATCATGAAGGCGGTCTGGAGACGGATGTTATGGGGGCAAGGAAAACAGAGGTGGAAAAGGACAGCCGTTCCATAATTAGAGCTGCAATTTCAAAAGTCAAAGTTACCTTTATGATCATGGCTTGGTAAGAGTATCACTCCCTAAGTAGGAGACGGGTATTTGCTGAGTATTAAAAAGGTTACCCTCACTTGTCTGTCGAGGCCTAAGGCAGGCAGATTGTACAAAGTGCTATTAGTGAGTATCAATTACGTTAATTTTAGTATTTTGCTAGCGAAACAGGTTTTTTGCTTATTGCAGCAATCTTTTTGGTATTTGTGTACTTTCTTGAAGGACGATAAAAAGATTATTTGTAAATAAGACTCAAGAAGCTTTTGGTTTATCTTAATATATATAAATACAGTGTCCTAATGTTTGTTTCCAGTGAACTCCTAAACTAATGAACGGATTTTAATGGGGATTAATTCATGGACTGCAGTTTAGTCCAACTTGAGATATAGGATAGTTTTTATTTCAATTTGGGACCCATAATTATTTTTACTTCCAATATATGTTTTGTATGGACATATTTTCTATAATTCATTGACGCACGGTTTGACAGTTCTGCTGTGAAACAATTTCATTATAAAAAACATGGAGCATATTCTACGACATAATTCTTGTTGTTATGAAATATTATTGAAATATTCTTAACAAACAGCATATTATTTATTATGTACAGAACAACTTCTGCCGGGTCAGCTAGTTTATATAACTGTGTCGTTGCTTGTCTAGGTGGTCCACGCAGCTACCAGGGTGACGGTGCATATGTATGACATCGAATGGCGGCTGAAGGACCTCTGCTACAGCCCCAGTGTGCCCGACTTCGAGGGCTACCACCACATCGAGTCCATCATCGACAACGTCATCCCCTGCGCCATCATCACTCCGCTCGACTGCTTCTGGGAAGGATCCAAATTACTCGGACCGGACTATCCCATTTTTGTTCCGTAAGTACAACAGTTTTAGGAAGGAATGGGTGATATTATTTTTTATAGGAGAGGAGGACAAACGAGCTTACGGATCCTTCAATGGAGCTTATCCAGCCCACACTCTTTTGTAACACCAGAGTTATAAGTGATTGTATGTTATATCATGATAATTCGCCGCTATTTATGGACTAAGACCCAAAGGGGCATTCCGAACTTCACTAACTAACTTCCCTATGGATATATCTCGTCTTATCATAAAAAAACCTGGCCAGATAAGTCTACTAAAAGAAGGTAACCCTCGTACACCAAGGGCTGGTTCCATTGTGAAAGATAAAACACGATGTACCTACTTCTTAAATACTCCTTTGGAAAAGCATTTTTTTTTTAATTTTATCTCCTTGAGACATAAGACGTTAAGTCTCATTTGCCTAGTAATTTCAGTAACTACGGCGCCCTTCAGACCGAAACACAATAATGCTTGCACGTTACTGCTTCACCTTCAGAAATAGGCGCCGGTACCACACCCACAATCTAGCCGGCTTCCTGTGCAAAGGTTGCCTCTCACTTGTAAAACTTTTATTCTAATGAAACAAGCTTACAAATGCTAACAACAGCATTAATTTTACAGCCATCTAAAGAACAAGCTGCAATGGACGCATCTCAATCCCTTGGAGGTGATAGAGGAAGTGAAGAAGTTGAAGTTCCAGTTCCCTCTGAGCACGATGGAGGCGTACATGAAGCGAGCTGGTATCACGTCCGCTTACATGAAGAAGCCGTGCTTGGACCCCAGGGACCCACACTGCCCAGCCACCGCTCCGAACAAGAAGTCTGGTCATGTAAGTCAATATTTTTTATGGATGAATAATTTACCTTAATGTGCTTCGGAACATATAAAACATTATCAAGAATATATTGAGATGGAACAGTCGAAATGTTTATTTCTTTCAATTATATAGTTAGAATTGCTATAGTAGGTTTCAACGATTACCTACATACTATAATATTTTTTTAAGAATAGTTTCATTAATTTTGAGACCAATAGTTATAACTAGAGTACATTTTCGGTATTCAAAGGCCTTAAAAGCAAACTATTAAGTTCTCGTACAATTCCATTTTCTATGAATGTTTTGCATGTTGTGCCCGAATGGTTCACGACCGCACGTTTTTTGTCACCGTCATTAGAGTCCAACTGTATATTACTGCTTCCTTGTTTGGTCCGAGTGATTGAGATGTATACGATCCATTCGTTACGGCTTCGTGAGACCCACATTAGGGGCCGCTTTACTCCCGCTTCTTTTATGAAGAGTTCAATTTACGACATTTTTACGATCACATAAATAAAGCGCATACCATCGCGACATATAAAACAGCTTCGGTGTGCGTGTGTAAAGCTAAAATACAGACAAACTACCATTATAATAAAATATATATTTGGAAACAGTAATAAGGATGAAAGGCGGTTGCCGACCGGCAGATGGTCGACTACCTGTCTCGGAACGATCGAGAAAGTTATGATATCGAGTAAAACTTTAATAAATTTAACATCGGAGCAACTTTATATCAATCAGAAGTTTTTATTCATTAGCGAGACTTCTTTTTATACAGCTCTGGAGGCAATTGTAACAATTACTGCGTTAAACAAATAATACGCGAGAGATGTTGGCTTTGGTGCGTTTTTGTGGACGAGTGAAGGTCTTACCACCCACGTTCGTCGAAGGACCGCGGCGAGCATTGTTCCAGCGTGGCTGTATTATACGGGCGCATTGTACATGCTTCAATGCTCCATTGGACCTCGTTTGCCGGCTCCGAATGTTACAATGACACTATTATCAATAGTCTCACAAATATTCTTCGAAATCGTAAATTGTTGTTGGAGATTGAAATATCTCTGTAGCTACCTGCTGTCCGGCCCACCTGCTAGCGTACACTTCTGCGAATCTATGTTATTTAAAATCATGTCTTTCTTGATTTTGGGTTACGCTTTATATATTAGCTTTGGAATCTATGGTGTGTGGAATACGGGGTTCATTTTTGTACGAAGATATTACTAGAAACAATATTTTTTTAAACGTATTGAATATCTTAGGACTAAAGCGCATATCTTTGTTGTTACACGACGTTCTACTCATTGTTTAGTAATATTCCATTCATAACTATATGCTTTATTATTTATCGGAATCAAAACAAGTTTTTTCTAAAAGTAATCATCGTTGCTCATGCTTACTTTCAACTTTATCGGGCTATTACTGAGATGTTTCTGGCTTTTTTTGAAGTCGCTGATGTCTGGAGACAAAAATATCATCAGATCATTGTGTGCTTGATAGGAAAGTATAGAGGTAATTGTGAGGAAGGCTCCTTTCATAATATCGACCAAATTTTTAGATTCCAGATGTAGCGGCCGAGCTGTCCCACGGATGCTACGGTTTCGCAGCGGCGTACATGCACTGGCCAGAGCAGCTGATAGTAGGTGGAGCAACCAGAAACACCACTTCAGCCCTACGCAGTGCAAAGGCTCTTCAGACTGTTGTACAGCTTATGGGAGAAAGAGAGATGTACGAGTATTGGGCCGACCATTACAAAGTTCATCAAATCGGCTGGAATCAGGAAAAGGCAGCTTCGGTTTTGGATGCTTGGCAGAGAAAGTTTTCTGCTGTAAGTATATAATAGTATATTACGCACCTAGGGAGAAAAGTAGGTCATTCTCATCCACGGAATATTGAAAATCGCGGGTGGCAATGTCCTACGTGAGATAATCACATGGTGCATATACGATTTTATTTCCCATCTGGTTGACAAGCTCTCTTTTAGTCCCTGGTACGAGGGAGAAAAGTCGTCTTGCCGGGAGAGAATTGGCCACTTTTGTCCCTCGTACCAGGTACCAAAAGACAGCTTTTCATCGAGGTGGGAAAAAATACTGTACTGCTTTCATATTTCGAATAACCGCTAGTATATATTCTTTTATTTAAATGTATTTATAAATTTCAGGAGGTCAAGAAAATAACAACATCCGGACAAATTTCTCAGGCTTACAGTTTCTATCCGTTTTCCACATCAACGCTGAATGATATCCTTGGAAAGTTCTCTGAAGTTTCACTAAGGAACATAGTACTGGGATACATGTTCATGGTAATTTCTACATTACAATATTTGTTGTTTATTTTGTATATATTTTCATTATTTATTTTAGTTTTACTATTTTGTTTTATTTTACTTGCAGCTAATTTATGTTGCGGTTACACTTATTCAATGGCAGGATCCAATTCGTTCTCAAGCAGGAGTTGGTATTGCTGGCGTTTTATTGCTTTCAATCACAGTAGCTGCAGGCTTAGGATTTTGTGCTCTATTAGGTGATTTTACACGTTTTTTTCGCTTTTATTTCTTTATTTTTTTCTTTTAAAAACTTTTATACAATATAAACGTTCATGTCTAATTTTATATTATTTTTTCACAGGAATACCTTTCAATGCGTCAAGTACCCAAATAGTCCCGTTTCTAGCGCTAGGGTTGGGTGTCCAGGATATGTTTCTTCTCACTCACACTTACGTGGAGCAAGCGGGAGATGTGCCCAGGGAGGAGAGAACTGGTCTCGTTCTAAAGAAGAGTGGGTTAAGCGTGTTGTTAGCGTCATTATGCAACGTAATGGCGTTTTTGGCTGCTGCCTTGTTACCAATACCAGCTTTTCGAGTATTCTGTTTACAGGTGAGAATATAAAAAGTATTTTTTATTATATATTTATACTATAAACCACTCTGTAAGCCACGACAGACGCATAACATGAAACGTGAAGTTTAGCTTTGCAAGTGTGCCCACATTATTATGAGATCTAAGGCATTTCAATATGTGATTTTAAAATCCAAATTGAATAAAAAATTAGTTTTCAAAAAAAATTGTAATAGTTGTTATATTTTTTTTAATGTGATAACCCTCACTTTTGGGATCCTGAGAGTTGAACAAGAAATACAAGATTTATCAACTTTACGTCACTTAAACCGTTGGGCCAGTTGGAATAGCGCTCGCACGAAACGCGAGAGGTCGCGGGTTCGAGTTCCGCATCGTTCATAAATTTTATTTGAATAGTAATACTATATATTAGAAATATACATAATTATTAAGTAGACCTGCTTTAACTTCTCATACTGTTCTTATATATTTTGGATTTTACAAGTTAACAAATATTTAATTTTATTTCAGGCTGCCATTCTTCTCCTCTTCAACTTGGGTTCAATGCTCTTAGTATTTCCGGCAATGATATCTCTTGACTTACGCCGTAGATCTGCAGCAAGAGCAGATCTCTTATGCTGCCTGTTACCAGAGAGTCCATTGCCGAGGAAGAAGCTTCCAGAAAGATCTAGAAATAAAAATGGGAGAAACGAAAAGGTTAGTTTTAATTTACTGTCAGAGAAAATATATTAATTAGTTCTTTGCTTAAGCAGAAGTGGTGTTTTCATAGTGTTTTTTTTCTATTCAGACTAGAGATTTGTCACGGCAACCTCTGGATCCTGAGGTGACAGATGATGAGCCCAAAACCTGTTGTCTTAGTATATCCCTTACGAAATGGGCTAAGAATCACTATGCACCTTTCATCATGAGACCTGCTGTTAAGGTATTTTTTTTTGCATAATCTATTAAGTCGAGGTTAATGATAACCATTCAATTATTAATTTTGTTCTGGATTCATAGCCGCTGTACAATATAAAATAAGAAACCTGTATAAGCGCTATGACTTTAACCGAACAAGCGTTACATCATGGATCGTAAGGACTCAGTCTCATTCAATACTCGTAAAATAAATCCCTCAGTTAAGTGGCTAAAAGTTTTCAATAATTTATGGTCCTTCATATTTTACTGTAGTATTAGCCACAGCCATCAAAGCAATAAAACGAATCTGATCCATATTTTTGTCTTCGATTATCTATTGAAATAATTCAACACACCATTATGTATTAGCCACAACATGAGAGTGAACAAGACATACAAAAATTTCGGTCGAGTCGTCACTCAGACGGTTGGCTCAGTTGGTAAGAGCGCTCGGACGGAAGCCGAAGGGCGTGGGTTCGAGTCCCACATGGGCCATGAGTTTTGGTACAAATTAAATTTCCACACTATTATGTATCATATAATTCGTAGATCACAAATATTTCATTGAAATTAATCAGTCATTTATACTACTAGAAATATACATACATATAAAAGAAACGCTAACTACTCGAAAACTAACACGTAAAGAGTACTAATATTTATAATATATAATGTAAATATCCCATGTACTAAGATTCTCGTTGCTTTTTAGGTAACATCAATGTTAGCCCTTATTGCGGTCATTCTGGCGAGTGTCTGGGGAGCTACTAAAGTAAAGGATGGACTAGATCTGACCGACATCGTACCTGAAAACACCGGCGAACATGAATTCCTCAGTCGCCAAGAGAAATATTTTGGTTTCTACAACATGTACGCAGTTACCAAGGGAGATTTTGAATATCCAACGAATCAGAACTTACTATACGAATATCACGAACAATTTGTTCGAATACCCAATATTATCAAGAACGACAATGGCGGACTTCCCAAATTCTGGTTAAGTCTCTTCCGAGATTGGCTTTTAGATTTACAGGTAGCTTTCGACAAAGAAGTTGCGAACGGCTGTATCACTCAGGAATATTGGTGTGGTAATGCTAGCGATGAAGGCATTCTTGCTTACAAACTAATGGTGCAAACTGGGCATGTGGACAATCCGATAGATAAATCCTTAATAAACTCAGGACATCGATTAGTTGATAAAGAAGGAATAATCAATCCAAAGGCCTTTTATAATTATTTATCAGCATGGGCTACTAATGATGCATTAGCGTACGGAGCTTCACAAGGAAATCTTAAACCGCAACCGCAAAGATGGATTCATTCACCGGAAGATGTACATTTAGAGATAAAGAAATCATCTCCCTTGATATATACACAACTTCCATTCTACTTGTCCGGATTGAGTGATACAGATAGTATTAAGACATTGATAATGTCTGTACGGGACTTGTGTTTGAAGTATGAAGCGAAAGGATTACCGAACTTCCCGTCTGGAATACCATTCTTGTTTTGGGAGCAGTATTTGTACTTGAGGACGTCGCTGTTGCTGGCACTGGCTTGTGCTCTTGTAGCTGTATTTGTGGTGAGTCATGTCTTTTTTTTAATGGAGAATAAGCAAGTATAGGTCATCTGATGTTAAGTGATCACCGCAGCTCACATTTTCTTTGCAAGACCATTGGAATCAGAGGAGTGTTGCCAGCCTTTTAGAAAGGTGTACGTGCTTTGAAGGTTACTTTTGAAGGTATCGATGTCGTATCGTCGCGGAAACACCGCACAAGGAAAGGATCCTGTAAAACCGTTCCTCTTGCAACGCCAAGTGTATCGTTAATTTCTAGTGTCCCTTTTTAACCGTTTTGAAAGCCGTCAGGTGTCATACATTATTTAACTCTTTTGCTTTAATTATTACAATAAAATAATTCATTTTTAATTATAGTGTCGACAAGATATGTTCCACTGGCAATGGCTTTCTTATGTACTGTGAATATCAAACTAGAGGTTGTCACCTAAGTATTTAAAATATCCATAAAATCTTTTAAACCCCAATACAGTTAACTAATAAAAAAGAATAAAGTTTGTTATTTTTAGATTCCCCAATTAAATTTGTCATTTGTTTCCAGTGTGTTATGATAGCGGTACTGAACGCCTGGGCAGCCTTGCTAGTGACTGTGTCTCTGGGAGCCCTGGTGCTACAGTTGGTAGGTGCTATGGCTCTACTGGGGGTCAAGCTATCTGCCATGCCCGCGGTACTTCTGGTGCTGGCGATCGGGCGTGGAGTTCACTTTACGCTGCATCTATGTTTGGTGAGAATACATTAATGAATAATAAAGCCATTATATTCAGAACTAAAACAATTAACATTTTAAAAACCAATAATCTTAAGCTATAAGGTATAAACTATAAATTGTCTTCCAACGATTTCCACTCTTTTCTGTTTTGGGCAACTCTTCTCCACTTAGGTCCTGCTGTGAATTTTATTTCGTCTTCCCACCTTGTGTGCTGTCTTCCTCGTTTATTTTTGTTATCTCTTGGGTACCATTATGTAAGTCTTTTGCTCCATTTCCGCACTTTATCTCGCATCGTATGCCCTGCCCATATCCACTTTTGTTGGTCGATTCGTTTGAGTATGTCGGTAAGTTTCGTAATTTTCCTTAGGTCAGTGTTTCTCATCTTATCCTGCAGTTTATAACCTGCCATACTCCTCTCCATTACATTAATGAATACTTATTACTAAATACTAAATTCATGAACATTTAAGCGTTACATCTTATTCCTATTTTTGACTTAACCGGATTTTATGTTAATCCTACGAAAGACCGGGTAAATTTAACAGTCATTTTTCAATAAAAATCTTTTAATTGGGTTCTGTATGAGCCAGGTAACCAATGGAAACACTTACTAAGACCCTGCAGTCTGTACCTCCGCATGTCAACGGCCTCTCACAAACAAAAAAGCTTATGGTAGACATTGTTTAAATATCAATATCTTTTTAGATCCTTACAAAAAACGTATGATTAAGAGTTACACTTAAAAACTAGGATTTCAACACTATGCTGTTAAAAAGTGTATTATATGCTTTCGCATTAGATCATTTATACGTCTAGATAGACTATGACAGCTTTCAAAAAATAGACTTTAGAACTACCCTCTATTTTAAACATAAAGTGAATCTCTAGACGTATAAATTATCTAAGGCTTGTTATTTTATCAAATTCAGCCTGAGCGGAGTCGGGGCAATCGGCTTGTCTTGAATAATGAATCACTTGAAAAAGTTTCATAGAAATGATAGAAACCCTTTTTGTAATATTTTATTATATTTTACTAGGCGTTCGTGACATCTATTGGATGTAAGCGACGTCGGGCTTCCCTGGCCCTGGAGAGCGTTCTGGCTCCAGTGGTCCACGGGGCGGTGGCTGCGGCCCTCGCAGCTTCCATGTTGGCCGCTAGTGACTTCGGCTTTGTGGCCCGGCTGTTTCTGCGACTGCTGCTGACAATGGTGGTGCTCGGATTGATGGATGGACTGTTATTCTTCCCGATAATACTCTCCATACTTGGACCGGCCGCTGAGGTAACATACCCCTATGTCTATTAGAGTATTTAAGGTCTAAACAATTTATTATTTTTAAAGTGATCTCAGATCACTCTTGGATTAATTATACAAAGTAAAATTATAACAAAAAGTTATGAGCGATGTGGAACTCGAGCGATAGGAACATTTATATAAATTTTCGATTGATTTATTTTATTATCACAGTTTGAAATTTATATAATCTTTATGAACCTTGAGGCACTTTTGACTTGTCATTTTTTTAATTAGGTAGGTAAGTTTTAAATGTACCATAGAGATATAGTTCTGTTTCAATTGTAAATAGTACTGTTGTTACAAAATGTTACTTATTTAGAGTAATAAATCATGGTAAATCTAAAATACTAGAAAAATTAAAAAAATATCTTTATTATCTGACTCATCAACTGGGGTCAATAGATTATGATTGGCTGGTATTTGCCGTGAGGATTAGGTTTTGAAGCATTTCATCCACCGAAATTTATTGCTGCTACTTAAAGTTATCTTAAAAAGTAATTAAACATTAATTTCTATAGGTACGGCCATTGGAGCATCCAGAGCGGCTATCAACACCATCACCGAAGTCATCACCGGTTCACCCTCGCAAGTCCAGCCACAGCTCGAGCGGCGGAGACAAGTCGAGCCGCACCAACAAGTCTGCCCCACGAGCGAGCGCACCATCACTCACCACCATCACCGAGGAACCTTCCAGCTGGCACAGCTCCGCGCACTCTGTCCAGTCTTCCATGCAGTCGATCGTTGTGCAGCCTGAGGTGGTGGTGGAAACCACCACGTACAATGGCAGCGATTCCGCGTCCGGAAGATCTACACCCACTTCGAAATCGTCGCACGCCGGCTCTATTACGACGAAGGTAAGGATTATTTGTAACTCTTACATATGGACGATTAAAAAGAACAATTTCGAAGCTGTTAAATTAAATATGTGAGTAAGTTAATGACTAGGTACAAAAGCTATTTAACCCACTGGTATACGTATATATAGGGTAAATACGTTCAATTCCAAGAAAGCTACAAACTACAAACTAATTTTCACTTATATAAGGGCAGTAAAGCAACTACATGCATGAGAATTTGCGAATAGCTTCCCAAACGCTTTGCAAACGCCACTGCCCGAAATAAATAAATACGCCATCGGTGGCAATTTATTGATGAGAGAATTAATTGCTTACTATATGCGGTAACTGACATATTATAAAAGATGAATAAGAGCTAAAATCGTAATTATTTAGTCATTAATGTATTATTTGTCCACAGGTTACTGCAACAGCTAACATCAAAGTTGAGGTTGTAACGCCGGGCGATAGGAAATCACGTAGATCGTATCATTATTACGATCGGCGTAGAGATCGTGATGATGACAGAGAAAGAGACAGGGACAGGGATCGCGACCGAGAAAGAGACAGGGATAGAGAACGGGACAGAGACCGTGATCGTTCCCGGGACAGGCGAGACAGATACAGAGACGAAAGGGATCATAGAGCTTCACCGAGAGAGAACGGAAGAGATTCTGGCCACGAGAGCGATTCATCGAGACATTGAAACGAAAATTATCGATAATCGAGTGAGATTAGAATTAGAACGTTCTATATATTAAATAGATATAGACGAAGCTATTTAAATAAACAAGAACTTTATATTTATTAAAGATAGTGTTATAAATTTGTAGACACATTTTGGCAGTGCTGTGTGAAATTAACTATTAAACGAAATCGGCATCTTTACCTAAAGTAATGGAGTTACTTTTTAGTTGAGATTAGTTTAAACGTGTTTTTAAATCCATTTATGTTAGCGTTATGCCTTAAGGCAAGTATTACGAGATTTTATTTTAGGATTTCGTGTAAGTTGAGGCTATAGTCGTGCCTAGAGTAATATCGTGCTCCGAGAAATATGACTAGAGTGTACTCTAGTTGCCAAATTGAAGAATCATTCGACAAATGGACTTGCATTGTTGGTTAAGGAACCGTAACATTATTTTATAAATCTATTTTCTTTCAAGGTATACGCATAACAAGAGATACTACATAGGTTGTATGTTCTATGCAGTCTTTCTAAAATTATATACTTTAATTTATTTAAATTATAATGTAGTCTGTCGACCTATATTTTAATATGCAATAAATTTTAATAAAAATTTACAAGATTAGCATGAGACAGTGAAATCTTCGTTTATCTTTTAACGAATAGTACACTCTTGTAATGTAAGAAATTCTACTTTTAGTGGCTTTACTGGTCATGTAAGGTAAGACTTGATGTTAAATACGAAGGGTCTGCATAGTTAAAAGTATGACAGAGTATATATCCAAATGGAGACGCCATTGTAAGGCGCGTATAAAAAATAATTATTGTAATAGTAAAAGATACATAAACAGCTTGGATCGTAATTTGTTTGCGTTATTGTTCATTTATAAACATACTAGCTGGACCCGACAGACGTTGTTCTGTTCATAATAAAAAAAAAACTTGGAATTTCGTAAAATCCGTTCTTAGCTGACCGTCTTTAGCTCTAATGGTTCCAGAGATATCGTGATGAGTGACTATTTACGTGGAAATCTCTTTTATATATATAGATATTTAAAATGCAAAAAATGTCTATTTTAGTAGCATTCTTTAAATTTTTGTTTACATAGAATGAGAAGCATAAGCAATGTTAGGTATAAGAAGTGAAAATGTTGCTCTTCCGCAATTTGTATATAGGTATTATTAAATCAAACGTCACGGGATAATACTGTTCATAGTAAAGTTATTAGGGAGAGGAATCAATCCCCTTTATATAATCAATGTAAATTCAATTCAATAAAACTATAAGTATTCTCTCAGTACTATAAAAGGTGCCTCTACTTAACTCCGTGGCTCGAGTAAAACATACACTATATTTGATTACCTGATTGTTTATGCACATGGGGTCTCCAGTTGGTTAAATAATCTAAGTATAATATTGAAATACTTTAATATTTAAAATAGCGTCAACAAGTCACTTGTACGGAGTGCTTCATTTTGTTTATCAATCTCTTGTGTGTTCCTATCTGAAGACATTGTTACACATGTAAAGACTGTGCTTCTTTAATTTATCGTTATTATTATTTATTATCTGTCAATTAATTAATTAATTTTTAAAAGTGTAATCAGTGAGTCGGATTTATTGTACAAATTAATTTAGGTGTATATTACTTAAGGCATTTATTTATGAGATTACTAAGATATTTTAATACATGTATGTAAATGTTTTAGCTGTAGTTTGATGTTAAAGCTTGAGTAAAGACTGGATTTGAATGGCTTTTAATTAACACATAAAAATTATTTGAATCGAATACAACATGTTTTGATACACAAAATTATTTATTTCAGTTTCAATATCTTGTATATTTACCCATTGAAAATAGATACACATGCATATTCTGATTTATAACAACCCCGCCATTTTGTTTTCAAAATGGCGCAGTGTTTTATGTAACAGCATCTTAAATATATTAATTCGAACAATGCTATTTTTAACTAGGCATTATTTATATGAAGTCAATTCTTATCATACCTCATCGAAATTAAAAAAGAAAAGTGTAAAACCCAAGGACGTCAATATTGGAGTGAGTTTTGAACAAATGACAGGAAAAAACGAGGGAAATAATGTGGAGATGCGGCCATTATTTGTCTCTTTCTAGGATTTAGTTAGGATTCCCACCTCATACGCTTTTTCTTTGTCTATGTACACTACAGTTCTAGGAGACAGTAATTATTTAAGAAAAGAGACAGAGCGCTTTTGCTCTACGTCCGATCTGAAACCGATCTATGGTAGTTTACGCAAAAGATCCGGCTTCCGTCATCCGATTTTTTTCCGTCAACCTTAGAAATTGTTCTACGACTATATCGGGTGGGTTCAGATGGGATTCGGATCGGACGTACTTCGAACGCGCTCTATTAATATTGTTGACGCTTGGATTTTTTTTACGGATTGGTTAGTTTTGTATTGGTATTGCTCCATTCTTTGTCTATGGTCAAAACAAACCTTACCTCATTTTTTCGTCGTCGAAGCGTTGTGACTATGCGCAAAGTACTTATTAGTTAGTTTATTTAATTTATCTGTATGCAGTATAGTTAGACTCTGTAAATATTGTAATTAAGGTGAATAATGTGACGCACAAGTAACCTATCTTATAAGGCAACATTATACTTGTGGTCTGATCATTTTATATAAAATATGACGTATTGTCAAAAAACTAGAAAATAAACGGATTTTTAAATGATGTAAATTTTTTTCTTCTTGTTTTTAATTCTACAAAATTTGCATTTCAATACACCTATAATGAAATACAGTATTCATAGAAAATGTTTTTTTCTTTTCTTAATTTACAAAATTACAGATTATGAAATCAATTTAAGTGCAAACAGACGCTCAGAATTGGTTTTGTAATATTATTTGATTGGAATGTCCATATAAAAATCTATGCGCGGTATAACAATATTATTCTAAAATATTACTGTAAAACTAAAATTGCCACATTTAAATTAAATTTGTTGTCCAAATTAAACTTAATTATATACCATTCACGAACGTAATACAAAAAAATAATAATAAAACAAAATATCAAATTAAAATACCGAATTATTGGACGGACGGTATAAAAATATACTTATGACAATAAAATATAAATGTTACTAGTATTAACTGTGACTACAAAATATAAAACGTAACAAAAATGTAAATTAATTGTATTATAAAAAAATAATATTTTATCTGTAAATATTACATTGTTTAATTTACATTAAAATAAATCATGGTCAATTTCTATATTTTTTTTTATTAACTTGGCTAAGTTGTCAAGTATTAAACACTAGAATACCACTATATTACCGACCTCTAATTATTAATAATATCTGAACGACAGAGCCTTGCTCGGATTTTTTAGAATATGCAAAACATCAAAAAACTACTAATAGGACATCTGGGTTCGAACCGGGGTCTTCTGCTTTCCGGATCACCCCTCAGAACTATTATAGTCTTGTATATAGTGGCGAAATTAACCACTGTATTCTAATGTTATTGTAGCTGTTTCTCATTAAAACACGGATTAAACAACATTTTTTAAAACCTAGCTAGGTCGATTTCTCGCCCCCGAAACTACTTGTATACTAAATTTCATTAAAATCGTCGCAGCCGTTTCCGAGATTCAGAATATAATATATATATATACGAGAAGTGCTCGTTTAAAAATAAAAATAACATAAAAATATGATAAGTTATAATATATCTGAAGTAAAGAGAGAATAAATCAAAGGTCGTTATTATCCCTCACCTATCTGTGACGAGCCTGATTGGAAGCAATCACAACCCCATTCAATTATCTTTACATTTAGTATTATAATGGAGGGCGGATGAATTTTGGCGGCAACAACGCCTGCGACATTCCTTAGAAAAGCACAAGCGCGGGAATCAATAAAGGATTTCCTGGCGGCGAGCCCACGCATGTGCGTCGCGGAATGGTGGCCAAAAGCCTGTAGCTTCGACCACTAATTTCCGATTTCACCCCTCGGCTTGCCTCTCCGAAATATACCCGGTATAAGTTTTAAAAAGTACATAAATCATCGTGAGTGATCGGGGCCCTATGGCGGGGTAGTTTAATTGTGTCCGGGGTAAGGTCATAGTCGCCAGTGACCCTCAACTCGGAGTACGATCAAATATATCTTAATAATAAGGTTGCGTTATTGGGCGTATGATTCGCGCGCAGCGTCAGTGCGACGGGACGCGGGCGGGGGGCGGGGTGCTACGAGCGGCGGGCGGGTGTGATTCGCGCGCGACACTCCGCTACGCCCCAGTCCCCGCGCGCTACGTGCACTCTCCATGACTCAGTGGTTATTACGGTGTTGTTGTTCCATGTAGCACTGTGTGGTGACCTGGTGACATGCGGCCCGCGCTCTGATAGTACACTGTAGCCGCCATGTCCCGACGGACGCTGCTTCTCCTAGTGATGCTAGCCGCCGCGCTGGCGAACCAGCTAGAAGACATTCCTCATAATGAGTAAGGATTTTCTTATCAATACTTAATAATCCACACAATCTATTATTATATCTATACAATAAGATCGCCATTCAATGCACATTATTCGAAGTATTTTTAATCTAGTTTAAAAGTAAATAAATTGAATAAAATTAGATCAGAACTAATAATAATCATTACTATATAAGTATACCTAGTCGATATACTAGAAAATAAGTACTATATATAAATGAAATCAAAATTATGATAAAGTTATGAGATGACTATTATGCAATAGAAAGTGCATTGCCCTCGATGCATCTAAGCACAAAATTTTTTTGGCTACCATTCATTAGGTGATCTATATTACTGATCTTTTGAAGATTTTGTAGAGACAATTATGAATGTTTTTCAATACCGGAGCTGTGACTTTTAAGGCTAAGCCAGGGGTAAGCCAGACACGATATTATATGATCCCTTTGACCTGTTTTGACTGTGGAAAACTTTATTAATGCGATGTGGATCAGCTTAGTTTGTAAAGCCACGCCGAGGTAGTGATACGTAAATATAAAATTAATGTGTTTGTTAGTACCCTTCCTGTATACTTATTATTGAAGTTTTGGTTACGTAATTTATATACAAAATATTTATGGATTGACTGTATGAATAATAATACAATTTGAAAACACGTTAAGTTTTAGTACTCTTGATGAATGAACTCTTAGTACACGTAAATACTACACTCAACAGATACAAAAAAAAATAACAGGTTGCACTCTGGGAATACCGGCAGAAGTGAAAACATCAACATTAACCTTGTGCATTTTTCAATATTTTGGAATGGTTAGGGAATAATTTCGCAAGTTTTTTTTAGTTCTCAGGATACTATATAGTATTTATGTGGTTAAATACAATATTCTGTTATTGCGCTATCGTACACAAAAGATTTTTTTTTTATGGAATAGGAGGACAAACGAGCGTACGGGTCACCTGTTGTTAAGTGATCACCGCCGCCCATACTCTCTTGCAACACCAGAGGAATCACAGGAGCGTTGCCGGCCTTTAAGGAAGGTGTACGCGCTTTTTTTGAAGGTACCCATGTCGTATCGTCCCGGAAACACCGCACAAGGAAGTTCATTCCACAGCTTTGTAGTACGTGGAAGAAAGCTCCTTGTAAACCGCACTGTGGAGGACCGCCACACATCCAGATGGTGAGGATGATATCCTAACTTGTGGCGTGTCGTGCGAAGGTGGAATTCGGCGGCAGGAATTAGGTAAAACAGCTCTTCGGAACACTCCCCGTGATAAATGCGGTAGAAGACACACAATGAAGCGACGTCTCTACGCAACGCCAAGTGATCCAGCCGTTCACAGAGTACTGGGTCCCCGACAATTCGCGCGGCTCTGCGTTGCACGTGGTCAAATGGATCGAGCTGATACTGGGGTGCGCCAGACCAGAGATGACAGCAATACTCCATGTGTGGCCGGACCTGCGCTTTGTACAGCGCTAGAATGTGGGCCGGCTTGAAGTATTGCCGTGCTCTATTAATGACGCCCAGTTTCTTTGAAGCCAATTTGGCTTTGCCCTCCAGATGGCCACGGAATTGGCAATCGCTCGAGATTTCGAGACCCAGTATTCCGATACTAGGCGAGGCTTTTAGGGAAGTGTTGTCGAAGAGCGGTGATGCGACAAATGGGGTTTTTTAGTGGTAAACGCGCAAACTTGAGTCTTCTGGGGGTTAAATTGGACAAGGTTCAATTTACCCCATTCCGCGACCTTCTCAAGAGAGGACTCGATAGAAGACACAAGTTTCTCCCGGTACTGGTCGACGATTTCCCGAGAGAGACGTGCATGGCCCGTGTATACGGCATCACCAGTGCTGTCATCTGCATAGCAATGAATGTTGGAGGTGTCCAACATATCATTGATATGCAGAAGAAACAGCGTAGGAGATAGCACACAGCCTTGGGGCACTCCTACATTCACGGGCTTCGGGTTCGAGCAATGTCCGTCGACAACTACCTGTATGCTGCGCCTAGTGAGGAAGCTGGAGGTCCACTTGCACAAGCTCTCGGGAAGCCCAAATGATGGAAGTTTAGAGAGGAGCGCCTTATGCCATACACGATCAAAGGCCTTCGCTATATCCAGGCTAACTGCCAGGCCTTCCCCCTTGCTTTCAATAGCCGCAGCCCATCTATGTGTTAGGTATACCAGAAGATCACCTGCCGACCGACCATGGCGAAACCCGTATTGTCGGTCGTTGATCAACTGGTGACCCTCTAGGTATACCAAGAGCTGACGGCTAATTATGCTCTCCATGATTTTGGAGAGCAGGGAGGTAATAGAAATAGGCCTGTAGTTTGCCGGATCCGAACTGTCTCCTTTTTTTTGGATCGGATGGACAAGGGATGACTTCCATGAGTCAGGGACTACACCTTTGGAATAAGAGTGCCGGAATAAACGCGTTAGCACCGGCGTCAACTCAGGGGCACACGTTCTAAGCACGATTGGAGAAATGCCATCCAGCCCGCTCGACTTCCTGACGTCCAACGAAAACAGAGCTCGCTTAACAGTTTTCTGTCTGAACTGTACTTCAGGCATAGAGCTCTGACACCGCGGGATGGTCGGCGGTGTTTTTCCGTTGTCGTCAAGAGTCGAGTTGGAGGCGAAAAGAGCGCACAGGAGATCGGCTTTCTCTTTTGCCGTATGGGCCAGGGTGTCATTCCTCATGTGCAACGGCGGCATGGACGGCTGGCTGAAGTTACCAAGAGCAGCTTTCGACAACGACCAGAACTTGCGTGTTCCGGTCGGGTAACTGGAAAGCTGCTCGCCGATTTTGACGACGTGTTTTGACTTTGCACGGGCGATTTGCCGCTTAAAAAATCTGGAAGCACGGTTGTATTTTCTCTTTAGAACTATGCAGTTCGGATCCTTTGTGCCCAGCGCCGCAACCCAAGTTCGATACGCCTGTTTTTTGCAGTCAGATGCTGCTTTAACTGACGCATCGAACCAGGGCTGTGATCTGCCACCGATCGGTACTACAGAGCTTGGTATAAAAATATCCATGCCCTGTAGTATCACATCGGCTACTGCAACGGCGCAGGCACTAGGATCATCCGAAGGGAAACAAACCCTGCTCCAAGGGTAGGATGCAAAAAAGGAACGCATCCTATCCCAATCTGCTGACTTGTAGTGCCAAACGCGGCGGGTCGCTGGTGGACTGCGACGTGGGCGTCGTATAGGCACTACACTCCTGACCAGGCAATGGTCGGACGTTCCGAGAAGGGCGTCGACAATGACCTGGTAACCATCGGGATGTGTAGTCAGCAGAAGATCTAATAAGGACGGCATGTGGCTATCCACATCCGGCAGCCGCGTTGGCGACTCAACCAATTGGGACAGATCGTACGCCAATGCAAAATTATGCACAGATCGCCCTGCGTAGTCTGTGGTACGTGATCCAAGCCATTCGGCATTGTGCCCGTTGAAATCACCCAAGACTACGATTTCAGCGGAGGGGATCTGTGCAAGCACGTCGTCAATTGCCGCTTAGACGCAGCCCATGAGATGATCGGTTTCTGCGTTACCACTATGGGACCTGTAGACACACGCATAGATGCGGACGCGGTACTCTAAATCTACGCGGAGCCAGAGAGTGGACAGGTCCCTACCCTCAAAATTGCCGAGACGGCGACAGCAGATATCCTCCCTAACGTACACACATACCCCGGCATGAGGCAAAAAATTGTGCTCAATTTTGTACCCGGGGTACGTTAAATATGACGTATCGCTAGGTCGAGATATCTGCGTCTCCGTAAGGAAACACAGGGCCGGCTTCGCCGTCTCAAGGTGGTGGTGGTGGACGGCGTTTAAGTTGGAGTGAATTCCCCTGATATTGCAAAAGTCCACATTGAGTGTGGAACGGGGTGCCGTGGTGTTACTGCCTCGTTTGTCCTTGGTCATGCGCGGTACTGTGCCCTCCCCAGAATACGAAGGGCAGCCCGAGCTAGAGTGCTCGGGGAGGGATTCTCCGACTCTGGTAGAGCCGGTACCCTCCTGGGGTACTATCTCTTTAGGGACCGCTTTCATAATCTTTGTTGGGGATGGGGGGGGAATGGCCTCCGGTCCTCGAGACTAACCTATGCGAAACATAGCGGCACTAGGCCGCTACTTCACGCCGGTATTCTGTGCGAGTGTGGTAATTAACCCGGACGAGTCTGGCCCGATTGTGCTGACGTCAAAAGACGGCTGCGTGACTCTCCCACTTCTAAAACTTACGAATTTACGATCAGGTCACGTGTCCTGATGCGAGTTTAACATTTTATACCCATACAAAGAAAAGCGCTCAACGCCGTTAATTAAATTTTCACTTCAAAAAATAAGAAAGGTTTTTTTTTTTGTAATTTAGTATTTTCATAAAATATTTATTTTTTAATAATAATATATAAAAATATTTAAATTCGTGAGCGTTACAACCAGAGCCGGAACCCCTCATGCCCGATCGTTCCCATGACCGATTTCGGTTTTTTTGTATGTCACGCTGAGCCACATGTGATCCTAACATCTAGACTTAAAAATCTGTAGAGTCGACGTGACTGCACATTGGATATTTTTTATAAAGACCGATTCTAGGAAATATAGGAAAACACAAAAATATAAATTTGAAAAAAACCGTCTGTCTCTCTGTAGTTTTTGGAAGATGTTCTCAATTCGATTGGTATTTTTTTATTTATGTACACCGATTACGCTGAGATTTATGATCCGAATTTCGTGTTTCTGCGTATTTAGTTTGATGCGCAATGCCATTTGGTCCCATATAAATTTGACATAGATTGGCCCAGTAGTTTTCATTTTAGGACCATTTTTTATGAATATTTTTTTACGTGGATCATTTTATTATAGTTTGTGTACTGTTTTTTTTGGAATTTTCATTTACATTAATTATATATTACTATAACTAACCCGTTTGCCGAAGGTTCCTTATACCTTTAATATTAATAAAATACTATTATTTGTGTATGCTACCTATTAAAAAGTTTGAAGTCGGTGCCAAGTCAAATGTAATAACAGGTACCTACACTCGCCACGCGTGACTTTGAGCGGGATAGCTTCGTCTAGAACCAAACAACCCAAGGGCAGGCACTGACTTAAACCCTAACTCATATATTTTTATAACTGACTTGATTTTTATTTCTGATTTTTAAAGTTTTTTTTACGCTTTTACATTGTTTACATATTATCTTGGTGACTAGGTTAGCGGTTATCGAAGACGTGATAAGCGAAGGTCAAATAAACATCACGTGCTGCATTTTTATTTAAATATAATCTGAAATAATAGGTAGGATCAATGACCTTATAGAACGCCATTGGGTAGGATACATAAATTATTTTTCCTATTTTTGTGCGCAAAGTTTGATTTTGCGCATGCATTTGCGTTCGCAAAGTAGGTACCTCTTTCCCACACGTTGACAAGAGCGTGCGGGAATGTGGTAAGCGTGCGGGAATGTTTGAAAATAATAATTATAAATAATGGTCGAACTTTTCGCAACTTAATAGGAAAAATAGTATACGATACTCGTGCGCACTTAGGTCATCCTGTACTCGTAATGCTGCGTAATGTACTGTATTTTTAGGTTATAAAAATATATCATTTGAGACTGATGATGTCATGTGAACAATCCTTTTATGTTCTTGTGATTCTGTTGTAAGAGGGAGCGAGAGGTGATGATTGGGTAGGAGCAGCTGATCTGAATACGTATCTATCAGATTAAAAAGTATTTATTTAGTCCGTTAGAAGGCATAAAAGACATTTATTTTCTCAAAATTGATTCCTTTAGAATTCTATTTAAAGTCATATCTAATATATCTACTAGACACTACTACCGCTTCGGAAACAAATGGCACTCTGAGAGAGAAGAAGCGGCGCAAGAAACTCTCCTAGCATTTCTTTTGCGCTCTTTTTAATCAAATATACAATATTTTATTATCATTGCTATTGCTATAAAATAATCATATTCTAGTCTCAGGTTGCCGGATCACTTAGATATTCGGCTGTGGATTTACGACAGAGCCATTTTTTAATAAAACATTTAAATTAATTTATAGATAATGCCTGAACAGTGGGTGGGACTTTATTATAAAAGTGTATACATTTACCCTTAAAGTTATTATGTATCTTATGAAGCCTACTAGAATTACTTACAAGCAATCCCTTATTTCTAGTGAAATAATAATGAAAATCACTATTAAGAGCAAAAAGGTGACGATTTTTATGAATGTATATTAAATTTTCATAAATGTACTGACATTGAACAGTCACAATATTTATTTCTTTAAATTTTTCTTTGTGAAAATGATGTTCTTATGCCAGCTAGAATACCAAAGCGGTTGCGTATTCTATCACTAGTGTGTATAAATTAGTTTTACTGATCGGACTCCCTTAGTCGACTGGAGCCGACTTTAACCGAACGAGTATTACATAGACAAGTAAGACAACTGAGTCTTATTTAATAGACACAAATATTTTTTTAGTTATTATCCGAAGGTATGCAATAACATGGTTCGTCATGCTTACTGAATGGAATTGGTCCTTTTCTCAAATATGTGCGAAGGGAACGATGGCTGGTCCATGCGTCAACTTGTGAGCGGATGCTGCTTGTGGTGGTTGGTTGGTTATGATCGACCTGTTACAGTTAATAAATCATTATATTTGTAAGATGCAATTACTAATTATGAGAGTAATCACGACCATCATGGTTGATGTGAACAATGAATTCAAGTTCTAAAGGTTGATGCATCCAATATACGATAATTTATATTTAGTATAGTTATAAAGTTATAGTTTGTAGTTACGGTTTAGCAGAGCTTTTCTCAGCTGAAAACTGCTTTTAGCGATGAAGCACTATTTATAGCAAGCAAAACGTTTATTTGTAGCTGGCTCACAGCAAACGAATGTGATCGTTTCATAGGCAGTGACGAATTTTGTGATCTTAGAGCATTTGTACATCTAGATAGATTATGACATCTGTGAAAACGTCATAAAAAATTTAGTTAAGATCGAACCTCTATTTTGAGCCTAACACAAGTGTCATACAAATCGCAAATGTAAGACGTAGCTTGTCACGCACATTTACGTAATATTCCTGGCCAGATATTATCGGTTGTCTTACAGCAAGAGACTCTATCTAGACGTATTATCTAAGTTTGTGATTTTTTTTTGGAGAGGAGGAAAATACATTTGCGTATTGAAGACCCCAAAACGGAACCCATATGTCGGGCTCAGGTGGAAACACCCCCTTCCGACTAAAAACCTCCTCTGTGCTGATAGCCCTAAAGACTAGTTCCGCAACGCCGGGCGGGGGCCTTGGAGGCCGAAAATGTAGCTTACAGGCGAGGGTGTCTCATAAGGAGACTAGAACCTCGGACCACCTGCTCACTAGACTGGATGGAGAGAAGATCACTAACGATCTAAAATATCTGTTAGTCCAATGGAATCTACGTAAGTTTGTGATGATTGCTCATCCACTGCCATAAAAAACAGAAACATTACGCTATTCTCCGTAAGATCGGAACAGACAGACCGTAAGACCTGGGCATCTTGATTGCCAGAATCCCAAAACGAGCGTATACATCAAGGTGAGCTGAAAACAAAAACGGGGCGCGGGTATCGCGAGAAATGTCGTTTTGTAAATAGCGATTGGTACAGGACCATTTGTTTGCTGCATGTTTTTCCCGGCAGCGGTGATCACTTGTCAGGTGAAATAGACGCTGGATTATGCTCCTTTTCCATTAAAGTTATTAACGAACTTATGAATACTGAATAACTTTAGGTGAAAATCATGTGATCCATTTTGCATACAGTCGAGACATGGCCCCTTGTGAATTTTTGTTCCCAAAAATTGAGAACGCGATCAACGATTTTCATTACCAGAAGATGCTGTCGAAGAGTTTTAAATAGGTTACCACACAAGACTGCCGGAAATTTAATTAACTTATGTTTATTCGTATGAAACAGTGCTTTTATTCTAATTAAAAACATTTTGAGAAACAATAAATTCCTTTTTGATAATTAACAATAATTTATTCCTTTCCATTCAGTTTATACTAGCTGAGACGACAGACGCTGTTCTGTGAATAGAAAAAAATATAGTTTTCGGGAATAATGTAGTCTGAAGCTTAAGCGTGAGTTTAACAAAAACGTATATCTGAATGATCATACCCTTTAACTACCGTTCCTTGTTTGTGGTAGGCAAGACGGTCGTATCGCATCAAACAATTATATGGTGTAAAAGAGTAAAATATCTAACTTGTTTAAAATGATAAGGATCAATAACGTATTTTTGTAAACAGCTTTTACATTACCACTTTATAATTAAATGGATATAGTATGTTATCCTTAAGAGATAGGCATATGCCATCGCGGACTTGCCCTATATAAGATGCACAATTCCACTATACATTATTTTGTTACATCTCAAAGGGTTTAGACAGCGATTTTATTTAAAGCTCCCAAACTGCTTACTTTAATCCGACACCTCCAACAAATATGCTTAATGTATAAAAATTAATAAACTATATACCCTTCCTCGAGAACCACACTATCTATTGGTGAAAACAGCAGGAAAATCGGTGCAGTAGTTTTTGAGTTTATCGCGAACAGACAGACAGAGAGACGCGGCGGAGGACTTTGTTAATGTGTTAATAATATATAAAGTGATGCGTGAAACATGTGATCTGTTATTTAATGGTTGGTTTACGGCCGTTTTCAATAACCTATCTATCATTAGTTTAACTTACTAGAGGTAGACAAATCTATCCTTTTAAGCTTACTCACATTTCAATAACCTATCGACATAAACCATTGGACTATAACTATATTGGATATAATTAGGGATAGATAAGATCTTGTCAGTAAACAGTGATCGCAATGTATCCGTTACTAGAGATACGTTATTGAAAACGGCCGTTAGTTGCACTTGAGCGTATCCCAAGAGACGCGGATTCAAATCCCCATCCTCCATAAATTTCTTACAAAATTAAATTTGTATATTTAATCCCAGGAGTGAAGGAAATCTCTTAAAAATAACAAATGTCTGTTATTTATTAGTTATTCAGAGATAACACAGCTGAAAAGTCACTTATTTTTTCAAAATTAATTCCATGAAAATTATTTTTAATGTCATGAAAATGGCACTCTCTTTTTTATATCAGACGGGGCAAATGGGCAAGATGCTTACGTGACGGGGAATGGTAAGAAAACCACCCATGGACACCTGCAATACCAGGGGTCGAGAGACGCGTTGTCGTCTCTCTTTTGGTCTCCTCTTTTTATATCGTTGAAAAGCCGTGAGAGAAAGAATTTCAGTATTCTTTTTGCGCTTATTTCAAAATAATATCATTTTTATTTAATTTAATTTTAGAATTGCTGGGTAGGTTATTTTCTCCAAAAGCACGCGTGGCGTAAAATTCATCCAAATTTTTTAACCGTTTATAAAAAGCAAAATGCATTAACAAGAATTTTTCGTTCATTATTATTATAAATAAGATTAAAAATTATGTATTGATGGTCATGAAATGATAAGTAATCAGTACTGATCAAGATCCTTGATAAACCAGAGGTCCTCCACAGTGCGGTTTTCAAGAAGCTTTCTCCTTCGTACTACAAAGCTGTGGAATGAGCTTTCTTGTGCGGTGTTTCCGTGGTTTGTTGTTTCGGTGGTTTGTGATTCATCTGGTGTTGCAAGAGAATGTGGGCGGCGGTGATCACTTAACACCAGGTGACCCGTACGCTCGTTTGTCCTCCTATTCCATAAAAAAAAATACTCAACCAGTAGTGACGACATACACGTCGACAGGGGTACAGAAAAAGATATATTAAGGTTCTATTCATCTAAAGTTCCCAAATAGCTGTTTTAAAATCGTGACTCTATCAATAGCTGCAAATTCACATTTTAACCTTTAACCTCCGCCGCTATCTTTATCGGATGCAAATAACACACATCCTCTCTCTACCCACACAAACATTTCACCCACCTTTAACCTGTATAGGTATATTTCTGTTGTATAACAGAAATAGAAATAGGTTATTTTTAATTAAGTTTAATGTAATCTTAATTTATTTAAATCGACTTTACTCACGATTTATGGTGTTGGTATCGACTAGATCAGACCATTGGGGGGTTTTTCATCAGGGTAAGTGTATCACACTACGGATTTGAGCTCGTAGTGCGGCTTGACAGAGCGGGGGGCGCAGGGTAATAATGTCTCACGAAAGTTTTAATAATTTAACCGTTTCTTCTCACAGCGTGCCAGTGGTTGTAGAGATTTAATAGACGTCAAAAAATATTCGAATGGAATATATATTAAGAATATAATTCCTTTTAAAAATGATAAATACATATTGAAAACCAGCTTAGATTGAGCCCGCCTATAATAATAATTTAATTAATTGCAGGGCCTATCTTTTACCATTAGCTGAACGCCTTGCTCGTCTTGTTCCGTATTTTCATTAAAAAAAAGGCATTTATGGAACATCGAATATCACTCAAGCGAACACATCTCTAAGGTAATCGGTCGAGTCTACAATTTCACATTCTCTAGTCAAATGTTTGATCAATGTGTGGTGCTACTGGTTTAGTTAACATTAGAGAATTTGATAATCTCAGCGTTGAATCCGCTTTCAAGATTCGAATGGTCTAACCGAATGCGCCAACTCATCGCTTAACGTTGCGTACTTAATCGTGTGTCTCTTGCTATATTTATCACGAAAAGTGAGAATAGGTGTTTGACTTGATTCCTACTACAATAGAATCTTAATTTTAACATGTACTTTCAATTTTTTTTTACGACGATAAGGAGCGAGCACGGCGTTCAACTGATGGTAATTGATACGCCCTGCTCAGTAAAATGCAGTGCCGCTCAGGATTCTTGAAGAACCCAAAAATTGTGAGCGGCACTATGATTGCGCTCGTCACCTTGAAACATAAGATGTTAAGTCTTATTTGCATAGTAATTTCACTAGCTACGGCGCCCATCAGACTGAAACACAATAATTTTAACACATTAGTGCTTCACGGCAGAAATAGACGCCGTTGCAGTACCTATAATCTAGCCGGCATCCTGTGCAAACGAGCCTCCCACTTATCAATAACTTCGTCCATTATGTAAATGTAATTGTTAAGTATTAATCTTTCTTGTGCTATATTGATGATTTTAAATGAATATTGTTGATATTCACGACAACTATTTTCAACAAAACAAGTTCTACAAGTCGGGGATAGTGAATTTAGTCGAAGATTCAACAAAGGTGCTTTTTATGAAAGTACTTGATTTTGTCTCTCTCGATAATCATGTCAAAGGAGCGGCCCTCGTAAATTGTACGTTCCTCGTAATCGCGCTTTACGTAAACATTTGTTATTCCGGTCTCAGCAAGAGAGACAACAAAATTTGTTGAAAACTAATTTTTGTAGGGTTTTAGACAGGTTGGATGTTTATATTTTTCAAATTTAAAATGATTCAAGTCGGTATTGTTTATGTATATAAATAAACAATTTAATAAGTATTTAGAATACGTGCTTAGTTTTGACATTATATTTATAACAATGATAGAATCAAATACAATCATCTTATTAACCCATTAACAAGGTTCTATTAACAAAGTTTGAGTATGTTTGTTGCATCACTTTACATATTATATTGTAATTGAAATGATTTGTAAATCGATGAAAATGTAAATCTTGATATAAAAGAGTGGCAATGAGTTTCTTGCTACTTCTTCTCATTAGCTCAACCCTTTACGAAGTAGCGGTAGATTCAATAAGAAAAATATTTTTTTGACATTCTTAAGTGTCATTTCCGTGACCAACATAAATAAAGTGATTTTGATTTGATTTGACAATAGCTGTAGCAACTCTACGGGCAACAGTGCAGGCAAATTTCACGTAGTTATACTTCTTTCACTTGTAATATATTTATATAAATAATATTAATGAAATAATGTTAATTTGGTTAAATAGCATTTGATTTATGTTCGAATTTAAAAAAAAATTTTTAAGAGATTTCCCTCACTTGTTGGATTAACTATACAAATTAAATTTGTATCGAAATTTCAACTCATCGTCCTTAAAATTTATGTGCACATTAAATAATTGCATTAAATTAAATATTACAAATAGAGTTAAATGTGCAGAACTGCTAGAGTAGATTCAGAGCTGACGAACCACTCTCAGCTCCCAAAGGCGAGGCAACATACTTGAAATCAGCAAAATGTAATTATAGACAGTTCAGTTTTATTATTAAAGCATGCCAAACTTTATAATGAAGTTAATAGTATTGACGACCCATATAGCCGAATGGTTAGTGACGCTGACTACGAAGCTAGAGGTCCCGGGTTCGAATCCCGGTAGGTGCAATCATTTATATGATGAATATAGATGTTTGTTTCCGAGTCATGGATGTTTAAGTATGTATATTGTATTAAATATATCGTTGTCTTGTACCCATAGTACAGGCTGTGCCTAGTTTGGGCAAGATAATTTGTGTAAAAGTGTGTCAATATTATATTATTATTATATTATTATAATAGTGAATACGACCTTGACCTATTCTAGACAAAACCACTTCAATTAAGACGTCAGCTAAATAAAAACTTTTAACTCATATAATGTAAAAGTAGGTTATAATATAATATTAAATATATTTTCTATTATAACATATTATTATTTCGACATCTTAAAATTTTCTAAATTTATCCATTTTATTGTCGTTCTTAAAACTTATAACATATTACTTGCCAATTGTGCTTACAAAGCTCGTCGGTTTAAATTCAAAAAGTTATTTAATTTTCTGGATTTCTCTATATTGACCGGTCTGACTTATCTCTGATTCTTAAAATTCTCGGACCAAAGCTATAAAACACAAAATTTTTTTCACGGATGAATCTGTTGTAAATGTATTTTCAAACCTTTGCCATCACGTCATACTTAAATTTCTCTTTAGACATAAGACTTCTTCAAAATATGTCATAGACACACACACAAAGAACAAATTCAAGCTTTAAATCTACTTAATATTCTTCAATGAAGACTTATAAAGCTTTTCAATTGTCATTTCTAAATACCAGCCAGAGAGTATCGCATTTAAGTAAGTTTGAGTATTAGAAAGAACCGACGAGAATCCATTATATTTTTAATATTAAATTTTTCTTTTCAATAGTATACGATTCATTTATACGTCATAATATAAAATTTAAGACATGCTGTGTTTGTACATTAGCATATAAAAGAACTCTTAAGAATATTATGAATTCCTTTTTTCACATCCATTTTAATGTTATTTTCACTGATGTATTGTGGCATGGTCCCCGTAACATTTTGTGACTGTTTCATTCCGATAGTGTTGCAAACAAGAAAATTAGTCATGATATATAGCCTATCAATTAGCCAATCACGTCATTCTCAAATTATAATAGTTCATACAGACAGATTTGTTGAATTGGTGTCAGTTAGTTTCAACAAAAAAACATGTTACAACAGACAGAGCCCTCAGATCTATGTAGTAGTTACTAACCTACCTTTACGAATGAGAGACTTCATATAAATTGTAGCAAATGATCTGTGAAGCGAAGAAAGTCGTGGGCTGCGGTCGTGGGTGTGATTGTAGTATGATTTACTAGTAACGTAGCAACGTAGAATCGTAGCGTCGTAGCCGCCTAGCGACGTATCAATGTAGCTACGTAGGCGTCACTAAACACACAACAACACAATTTAACTGTATTATGCCTTCAAAACTGATATTAATATTAGACTTGATCAATTTTATATACGTCTGAAAATTATTAATTAATTAAATTAATTAGAATTATTCTAATGAGTACTGCATTATAATAAATATAGATCGTTGTAGTTTATGTGTTCATGTATACAAAAAATTAAATGTTGTTTAGAATGTCAAAATGTCAGTTTGTTTTTATTCTTATCTGCCTAACTAATAACACGGTTAGATATCTGATGTTAGATATGAATGACTAACTAAAGATTTTTGAATTCATATATATGTTTATTTTAACGGTGAAGAAAAGCAGTGAATACCTACCCAAAAAAGAAAATTCGCTGGCACCTATTAGATATGTATTATTCATCTCTCGTCACTCATATTTCTTTTATTATACATTCGCTCGCTTGTTATTAGTCGTTACTATGTACTTATCAAAGTTTGTCAATTAATGAACTACCCGAGAGACCTTGTTCTGTACATAATAAATAAAACACATTTTTTGATGAATTTGTCAATAATATTTCATAACATCAAGAATTATTTCGTAAAATATGCTCCCTGTTGTTATAATGAAATTGTTTCACAGCAGAACTGTAAAACCGTGTGTCAATAAGGAATAATAATAGGAAATATGTCCATACAAATGAAATATTGGAAATAAAAATAATTTTGGGTGTTAAATCAAAATAAAACTATCTTATGTCTCAAATTGGACTAAACTGCACTCCATGAAGTAATCCTCATTAAAATCCGTTCATTAGTTTAGGAGTTCACTGGAAACAAACATCAGGACGCTGGTTTGATATATTTTAAGATTAGAGATCTATTTTCCTTGAGTAACCATCTAATTAAAAATATATAACTAAATTTATTTAAATATTTGCTTTTACTGTTTCAATTTAAATCTATGTTTACAAAATCAGGTTTATTGAAAAAATCTATTTTTAGAAGGGATTTGTGAAATTATTTAAAACGTTAATTCAAAATTATATAATTGAACACAATAATTATAAGAGAAACAGAAACAAACGACAGAAAATTATTCAATTAAAATTAATGATTAAAAGCATAAATATACACAAAAAAAAAATAATGAAAGTTGGTTGGAAAGTGAAATAATTAAAGATAAAACACATAAATAACCGTTGAAAGCTGTCATAAGTTCTCAATTAAATTTAAATATATTGTAAAAACTTGTTTATGGTATCCCAATTAAAATGATACCAAATCATCGCTGCTTTAAAATGATAAATAAAATATATGTAATTTGTTTCTATGTGCAATACCAGTAATTATAAGAGCCTCATCCATACCAGATGATGTAGATGAAGACATTTGCGGAGTCATTCTTTAGATATATATAATATGCAAAGCCAAATGTTAATTATGTCACATCTGGCAAAAATATGTCATAATTGACATTTTTAAGCGACAAAGCTGTGCATTTTTGACATAAACTGAAGTATTTAATGATAATTATCTTACTCTCCTTAAATTATTTTTTTTAAGTGTTGCTCTTACTGGCCCTTATTTTTTTTTAGTATTACGAGTGCTGACAATGATGTATTTCATCATCATATTAAAACATGCATATGAATCAGTAACTCGGAATCTAACAATTGTCGTTGAATCGAGGACCAGCAGCTTAGAGAAGTCTTATCAATGTGCTAAGGTCTTATAATGTCAATCATATAATGTGAAGGCTTGTCAAACAGATTCATAATTAAAATAACAGCATCAGCTTTAGTTGGAAAACAAAAAACCGGATGAAACCGGTTATGATCAGTCGCCACAACGTAAATATTAGCCCAGAGCGGTACCGAGCACATGTCAAAGGCGGCTTCGGTATTGATCTAGAGGGGCGACGGCACGGAGGCTTTGTGGGTGAGAGGGGAGTAGGGGTAGCTGGGGCGCGGGACGAGGGGCAACGGGCGGCGGCGTACTACAGAGTACGGAGGCTGCCTTACGTAAGGCTGTATTGTATTGGTATGTGAGTCTGACACCCTGTCTACCAAACCCGATTAGTTTAATTACCAAGTGGTCGTATTATATCTTTTCCGTTCGATGTCTTTAGACTAACGAATTTGGAAAGGAGACTTCTTAAATCCCCCAACAGGGTTCGGTTTCTAATCGGCATATCAAAACAGGTATGAAAGAAAAGAAAAATACCGAAAGGTAGTCTGATGATCGAATGAGCAAATGTGAAGGATTGATTGATAAATAATATTTCTAATTGAGAATAAGGGTACATAGATTTGTCTGCGATTAACTAACTTGTCATTAAATCTCAGTGGTCCAGTATTTATGACATTTGCAGCAGCGTAAAAATATCGGGAAACTCTTAGCTCAAACAGTATCTGAAATATGATAGCGGGAAAACTGGATTCGGAAATACTGCAACGATTCGTTCAAGTTCTTATCCGATAAAAACACGATGTGTCCGATTGTTAACAAAGTTATTCTATGTTATTATTTATTAAGAATAAATTATATTATATGCAAATCGTGGAAATTGTAATATAATAACATAGTTTTTTAAGCCTGTTACTAACAAAATATGGGCCTCTGTTGCCCCAGTAAAGAAATTTATTATTATTATATTCTCTTTATTATAATTACATCTTATTTTCTACATTTATATATATATAACATATTTATAAAAAAAAACAATATGACAAATATAAATATAAAAAATAGAGTCCCGCCGGCGTTGGTTCACGACAATTCCGCCGGTGCAGGTGGTTAGGGAGACAGACTGAGGAACTTCCGCACGATGCGTGCTGTTCCCAAAACAGCTGCTTTCTGTTACTGATTATTATTATTAAAAATGGATTAAAAATTGTGTTTCTTTAGTAGCTAGGCTGGTTAGCGCGGTAAAATAGAGTGGACTGATCTCATATCCGTCGGCCCTTTGGGTTATGGTCATTAAACCAAGTCAAGGGCACATCAGCTTCATAATAATCACATTTGATTGGTGTTTAGTAAACACATAAACACGAATATAAATAGCCCAACTATAAATATGTGTAAATTTATTGAATTAGGTGTTATTTTGCAGATATCCATAATTATCCAAATGTTGAAGAGTTCTGTTAAGAGATTGACTCTATAGAGTTTTAGTAGTAAACATCTCCTGAGGATTCCTCGTGTAGAGGCGAAATACGTCTCGAATTGATCACTTGAGATAACACATAACATTTAGATATGAAAAAGTGGTTCGCCTTCAACTGTTTACATTAACAAAGCTATTTTGCAAAATAATTAGTAGATTTCATCATCATAATTGAACAATTTTGATTTGTCAGTATATTCCTTAGTTAGTGGTTTAAGATTATTAATATTATTATAAGCATTATTATATAATTATAATTTCACCTGTCAAACTTTGTAAAAGGACTATGGCTAAGGACTACACTTTAGTTTAAAGTATTAATTTATAAAATAGAAATGCTGTAAAGTTTGCTAAAATTAATAAATATTCAAATACTGAAGAGCTAATGCCAAGTGTAGCTGACTGTTGACGACTTATCAATCAAAATCGTTTACAATAACAATAGATTGCTTTTCTTTCCTATCTTGCTGTATCTCCGTTGGAGATGTTCTTCTCTCTCGTACACTATACGTACGTAAAAAAAATTATTGCAGTAGGCGTTACTTTGCGGATATCCATAAGTATACAAATGTTTTAAGTTTTCTTTAGTGTTAATTCCGCCAATATTTGTTTTTAAACAATTCGACACGTGTTTCGCCTCTACACGAGGCATCCTCAG